>JAQZBX010003443.1:0-45076 GCA_029593785.1 Cabassous unicinctus
AGTCTAGCTGAGCACACTATTTTAAAAAGACTGACTTCTCTCCAAAGGTTTATCCACATAAATTGTCGAGCTTGTTGGACATAATCAACTTTCCAATTTCAATAAAAATAAGTACAGCTGATTCTGTCTTGACAGCTTATCAATAAATAATTCTCTTATAAAAACTCCTGTAGTTGGTAAAATAGATACAGGATTTCAGACTCCTAAAATATTTGGCCCTGTCTCAATTCTTCTTGTCATTTTTCACCACTGTGAGTGCAGAGACCATATCTATCTTGTTCAAAATTGTAACTCCTGTGCCTGGCACATTGTAAATATTGACAAGGAAAAAGTAAGGAAGAATGGAAGGGAAGAGGGAAAACATACAGACAAAGCAGGACTATGTTCATAAAGGGCTATCAGGAGTTAGCTGGTAAATGACATCAAGGCAGAGATCCAGTTCGAGTGCTGTGGCTTGCTGACAGCTGTACACACAGATAGCAGTGCTGCAGCAGACAGTGGCAGCTACGCCCAGAAGACACATCTGTGGGTCCAATGTGTGTCAAAGTTAGGTTTTTCCATATCCTCTACTGCTTTCCATATCTCTTTATAGTATTTGTAGTTAATAAAATATAGAACCTAATCTGTACCACAACATCTTTTTTATTTAGGGTAGGCAAGAGAGTAAAGAGTTTATTAAGAAACAAGAAAATAGTATACAATCTGAGGCATAGATTGCGGGCGTGCTGCAGGGTGAGTTGTGCCACCATAACATTTTTGCAAGGCAGCATCTCACACACAGTGTGGTGGTTTGGAACTGTACACAACTCAGACAATTATGTTCTTAAAGGTAATCCATCCCTGTGAGTGCAAACCTAATGTAAAAAGAATCTTTTGATGAGGTTGCTTCAGTTAAGGCATGGCCCAGGGGGGTCTTAATCCTCCTACTGGAGTCCTTTATAAATGGAAGGAAGAGAGAAGAGAGAAATCACCCACTTCTACACTAAATGGACAGATGCAAAAAGAGGTTATTCTGCAAAAGAAAATGATGTCATGCAGAAGAAATAAGTAACCACTACTACATGTGTCAATGGAACTCTCTCTCCAATTATAAAAATAGTACTTTCCTCAAAAGGTCTTATCTTTCACAAATATTAGTCTCTGTCTTACAACTCCAAGGTTTTCTCCAATGAAGAATGTGGACTCTGCTATCCTCACATTCCCCACTCTCTTCTTTACCCATTGAAAACTGGCTTCCAATCCCCTCCACCATCTTAAGTCAATGATGCTGCTTTCTGTTTTCTCTTCACCTGCTAATTCTCTTGAACATTTTGCAGTTTATTATTCGCTTCCTGAAATGCTTTCCTCCTGGAGTTTCCAGGACACTCACCTTCCTCTGTTTACCCCTATTCTTTGCTTTCATTCTCTAATGGTGGGCATGCCCAAGACCCGGTCTTCATCTTTCCTCACTCTCTCTTCACTTGCATGCCTTCAATTATCTTTACTGAATAGCTACAGACATCTATACTCCAGCCCAAAACTCGTGAACATTTCCTCATGGTTCCAGTTGGATAGCCCATCAACAATGCAATGCTTCCGTCTAACTCTGTTCTACCAAAAGCACCATCATTTTCCAAGAACATGGGTTTTAAATGTCAAGATTCTCTGACTTTTCTTTCTATGTAGAGTCAATTACCAATTCCTCATGATCAACCCTCCGTGTTTCATCTCATATTGTCATAGAGTTTTTGCTTGTGATAGTCTTATAGTAGCCCATAGCAACTAAAAACTTGCTTTGGAATTGTAGTTAAGGTTAACTGCCTTAACAAGTTGTAAGTTCTTTGGGGGCAAGAGTGAGTTTCTAATTTTCTTTGGCCCAGTGGGTTTAGCTCAATGCCTCACATCTAGTGGGAATTCAATGAACATATAATCAATAAATGAATTACGTGCTAATGACACACCATAAAAAATTTCACATACAGCAGAAGATAATGGGGAAATCATGGGTTACAGTTTAAATTAAAAACAATCAAAAAAAATTCTACCAATCCATTTTATTGATGACAACAAAATCCAAGAAACCAAAATTTCCATTCAGTGGTGCCCTGAGGGTTTTGTCAAACATTCCCTTTCCCCTTATTTCTTTTTTAGAGAATTTGAAAGAGTCTGGAAGAAGTTCTCCCTTCAAGGACTATTTTAAAGACATTAAAGTTAGACTTCCAAAGATGACAGCACTTGGAGAGTGGGAAAATCTTCTCTTTTGCTTCCTGCATTCATGTGAAGGAATGTCCAATAGATGAAAATTCACTTCTCACCTCTTTTGTAATTCCCTACTTCTTGATTGGTGGGTGGCATCCAATGGTCCACATTTCTCTGTTAGGTGGCACTAGTCTATTAAAAATTTGTACATCGTGGAGATCCATCTTTTTCCTTCATTCTCAGACCCTTACTAGATTGAGGCAACAACCCAGGACAATTTTGTCTGCTCTATAGACCTAAATTTTTCTTTAGTTGAATTATCCCAAGTCAGAACTGCAGGGCATGGTGGGGATGCAGGGTACAGAGAGTGCCAGCAAGCCTTTTTAAACACATAGGGAAGTCCTGTTTTGCAATAAGCTTATTAGAAGAAAGAAAATAGGCACTTGCTTTCCAGTCACCTACCTTCTCTGTCCACCTTTATACTAGGTTTCTCTAGGGAAACAGAACTGACAGGAGATATTAGTAAATATTATGCGATTTTATAAAATTATCTCCATGTGAGTGTGGGGATGCACAGGTCCAAATTCCACATGGCAGGCTGCATACTGGGTACTCCGATGAAGGTTTTCAATGAATTCCCCAGGAGAAGCTGGTTGGCTAAAGTAGAGATAGAAATTCTCTCTTCTGATCATTGAAATCATCACTTCTCCTTTCCAAGCCTTCAACTTATTAGATTATACATCTCTCATTGTTGAAGACAATCTCTTCAGTTGATTGAAGATGCAATCAGTCATAGATGCAATCACTTACTGATGATTTAAGTCCATGAAATGTCCTCAAGGTAACAATCAGCCAGGGCTTGCTTGACCAAACAATTGGGCACCATTACCTGGCCAAGTTGACCTAACGACTATGCTTCTTTCCAGTCATGAACCTTCTGTGCCTATCTCTTAATAGCTTCTAAACTCAGAAAAGAAATAAAGGAGAATTACTTCTTTTTCTCCTGTAACGCCAATATAGCTCACTTACATTCTCATAAAGTTCTTTCATAATAGCACCTACAGAACAATATCCAAAGTGAAAAATCTGAATATCTCTTGAAAACAAATGGGGTATAAGATTTGTCTTTCTTAAGCATAGAGTTCCATAATTAGAAATATTAAAACTGAAAGGAACCTGAGATCATTTAATTCAACTCCATTATCTATAAATGAAATGACTTACCAATCTTCACCCCCATGGTCAGACACAAAGTGGTAACTAGAAGCTAGCTCTCCCTACTTGAAGTCTAATATTTCTTCTCGTTATACAATACTCCAAATGGTGGTGACTTCCTTAAGATCTATATGACCTCGATGAGGGAATCAACCAAACAGCAACATGAATCACTATGAACATAGCTAGAATCCAGCATAGAAGTTGCAAGTGCATGGAAAGGGTATTTCTGAATATTTCACAAAGACTCTATTGCCATATGATCATTTCTTGGATATGAAGAAAACATTAAAAAATTAGTTCCAAAACAGGAATTTTTCTTCTTGGCCACCCAAGCCACTATATAGGGCAAGCCATAATTTTGTAGATTCTGTCTTAAAATTAATGAAACATTTAAAAGATGTTTTAACCCAAAACCATATTTGTAACATCTACAGTATGTATGAACAGTCTAATCCACTTCACGTTCAAGTGTGTAACACTTAAATGACATTTTTCTTCATGTTAATTGGTATCTGGTAATTGATCAAACTATTAAAAATCAGCATCCACAGACCTGGTACGATTGAGAAAAAATAGAAAAATAAGTCCACTATGCCAGCATGAAATGCTTCATATAAAATGACAATATATTAAAATTTAATTAAATGAAAAAATTAGCTTATTAATGAGCTGGCATTCATTCTTACAGAAACTGGTTGAAAAGTGATCATTAAAAGGTTTTCCATCAAATGTGACTCTGCTTATGCATTCAGGTTCATTCAGGTGTGGGAAGCAGACAACGACTGATTGAGAACAAAAGTAATGAAATAATTGTACAAATCAGGAAAAATGGTATCAGAGAGTAGTTTTAAGCACAATTGGAGGAGTATATGACCACACTAAAATCTAAGAGGTATCACAGCATCTCGATTCACGAATTGGTCTTTGGAGTTAACTGGACCTAGGTTCAAGTCCCAATTCTGACACTTATTAGTTCACATGATTCTCAGAGCTTCTCAGTTTCCAACTCAGTAAAATGATGTTAATAATGATATTTACCTCAAAGAGCTGTTGAAGGGTTAACTGCTGTAACCCTTATTAAGCCTTTAATGAATGTTAATGATTGTTATTACCTGATATAGCAAAACTTTTTATTCTTCTGTGCCCCCCCCAGAGATTATATATTCAGTAAAGTTGGTACTATTATTAATTTCAAGTCCACTTTGATAACATACTTTAAAGAATTTTTTTTAATTGGATAATTTGTATATTTACAGAAAAATCATGTAAAAATATAGTGCCTCCCACATATCCCCCCTCCCATTGTTGACACTTTGCATTAGCATGGTACATTTGTTAAAACTGATGAAAGAATATTAAAATTGTACTACTAACTATAGTCCATAGTTTCCATAGGTGTATTTTGTTCCCACATTATTAACACCTTGTATTAGTGTTGTACATTTGTTATAATTCGTGAAAGAACATTCTTGTACTACTAACTATAGTCCATCGTTTACAATAGGGTTCACTGTATTACACAGTCTTACGTTTTACCTTGTAATTTTTACTCTATTAACATATATATGACCTAAAATTTCCCCTTTTCCTCACATTCACATATATAATTTAGTGCTGTTAATTACACTGGAAATAATGTGCTACTATCACCACCATCCATTTCCAAAACTTTAAAATCAACCTAGATAAAAATTCTGTACAAATTAAGCATCAACTCCCCATTCTCTACCCCCAGGCCATTCCCTGGTAACCTATATTCTAGATTCTAACTCTATGAGTTTGCTTATAGAGATCCCTTTATGACATTCTTTAATGGGAGTTTAAGTGTGCCTAGGCCTCCGGCTGAATAAGGAATGTCACCAACGATGTTGTATGCCTAACACCTGACACATCCCATCCTGCTGAATCATCCCTGAATCACTCACAGACAACTGTACAAGCTGAGTACATCTGAGCTTATGAAAATTATAAAATGTTCAAACTGGAAGTGAATTTTGCCATAAAAAGCAAACCCCACATTTTATATGCATGACATGGCAGACATGCAAAAAATGCAAGAAAGAGCAGGAAAATAGAACAATGTTTCCTATGTTCCAGTCATCCTACTCTAACAGCTGGAAAATGCATTGACTATAGCAGGGAGGAATAAGAATGACAACATTAGTAGTTAATATAACATTTCTGAGCATTCTTTGTGTTCTAGGCACTATTCTAAGCATTTTGCATATTTTAACCTATTTAATTGTCACAACAATCCAACAGTAGGTACTACACTTAAGTCATTGTGCCTCAGCTTTTAAAAATATAGATAAGAAACTTAACAAGGTCACATGGCTAGTAAGTGGTAGGGAAGGAAAAGAATATTTGTATTTGCTATACAGTGTCCACAAAGCATATACTAGGTTCTTTAAGAACTTTGAAGGGCACTAACAGTTTTTGAGCCCTTACTGTTAACCAGGCATCCAGAAATTTTCTATTGGGCCACTCCATGAAGAGTGAGGATGGCCACCTTCTGGATATGTCCACAAGAATCTTTCCAGGTTTCAAAAGGGACAATTACTATCTTTTAAAATACCTGTAAGAGGATATAAATTTGTATCTTTCTTGCTTTCCCTTTCCTTTATTGTGCAAAATATGGTATCTGAAATTAAGAAGTCATTAGATGTGTTTAACCACAGATAGATGAGACAACAGCAGAAGACAGTATCAATGAACTCAAAGACAGATCAATTGAAAATATCCAAAGTAAAATTCAAGAGAAAAATTTTTAAACATAAACAACCATAAAAGACACAAGAGATATAAATTAAAAACCCAGCAAACACATAGTTAGATTCTGGGAAAGAGAGAAGAGAGACACTAAGACAGAGGCACGATATGAAAAATATGAAAAATGAATGTTCAAGAATTTGTAATACCAGATGAAAGACATTGAAAGACATATTCAAAGACATTGAAAGACATATTCAAATGCTCAGTGAACTCAGATCAGTTCTGAAATAAATACCTTTATTAATAAATAAATACCTTTTAAAAAAAAAACACCTCTAGGCACATAATATAGGCATACCTGGAAGATATTGAGGGTTTGGTTCCAGACCACTGCAATAAAGCAAATATTGCAATAAAGTGAGTCACATGAATTTTTTGGTTTCCCATGCATATAAAAGTTATATTTACACTATACTGTAGTCTATTAAGTGTGCAATAGCACACTTAAAGAATAATGTACAAACCTTAATTAAAATGTGACAGAGATAAGAATTGAAAACATGTTGTTGGAAAAGTGCTATTGATAGACTTGCTCAACACAGGATTGCCACAAACCTTCAATTTGTAAAACATGCAATATCTTAGAAGCAGGGCCAGAAGAAGCTTTTTATTTTTTTTTTTTTCAGGAAAACAACAATAAGAATGAATCTGACTTCTCAAGGGAAGCCATGCATGCAAGAATAAAATGTAATATCATCTTTAAAAAGCTAAAATAAATTAATAAATAAAACCCAAAACCTGTCAATACCAGAATTCAATACACAGTGAAAACTATCCTCCAAAATGAAAGCAAAAGAAAGATATGCTCACACAGACATAAGATGAAAGAATGTGATGGAACAGACTATTACTACAGGAAATTCTAAAGGAATTCCCTCATACTAAAGGAAAATGATTCCACCTGAGAGCACAGAAGCTCAGGAAAGAATGAGCAGTCCCAGAAAAGGTAAATATAGAGTAAACATAAAAGGCTATCATGTCTTTAAGACAATGAAAATAATAACATTTTGTGGGGTTTATAACTTATGTAGAAATAAAATATATGACAAAGTAGCAAATAAGTAGACTATTAAAATAACTCTAAATCATAATCTTTTTAATTGATATCAAGTAAACAATTTTTTCTCTTAAAACCCTAATACAATATATCCCTATTTATGAGCTTTTCTGATTGACTATCAATTTTGTCCTTCCTTTAATAATTTTGTTTTCATATAGGCTGTCTAAAATTAAGTAGATAAATTAAATTTATCTTGAAGCTAGAAATCAACAACAGAGGGAGAAATAGAAAATTCACGAATCTGTGGAAATTAAATAATGTACACTTAAACAGCCAATGCTTTAAATAGGAAATCTAAAGGGAAATTAGAAAATATCTTGTGGTGAACACAAATGAAAATAAAACACACCAAAACTTTTGGGCTGCAGCAAAAGCAATGCTGAAAGAAAAATTTATAGCTCTAAATGCTGACATTAAAAAAGAAGCAGCATTTTGAATCAGATCTACCTTCACAACTGGGAGAACTAGAAGAGCAAACTAAACCCATGGTGAGCACAAGGAAAGAAAGATTAGAGCAGAGATAAATGAAATAGAGAATAAAAAAACAATAGAGGGAATGAACAAAACCAAGTTGGTTCTTTGAAAATATCAATAAAATTGAAAAAGCTTTAGCTAGACTAATGAAGAAAAAAAATAGATAGGATACAAACAACTAAAATCAGAAATGAAAGGGGAGATATTACTACCAACTCCACTGAAATAAGAAGGATAAGAGGATACTATGAACAAACTGTACACCAACAAATTAGATAACCTAAATGAGATGGACAACTTCCTAGAAACACACAACCTACCCTGGCTCAAGAAGCAATAGAAGATTTCAACAGAACAATTACAAAGATTGAATAAATAATCAAAAACTTCCCAACAAAGAAAAGCCCAGAACCAGATGGCTTCACTGGTGAATTTTATCAAACATTCCAAGAAGAATTAACACCATTCCTGCTCAAACATTTCTTAAAAATTGAAGAGGAGGGGACACTCTCTAATTCATTCTAGGAGGCCAGCATCACCCTCATACCAAAGCCAAATACAATATCGCAAGAAAAGAAAATTAAAGACCAATTTCTCTTATGAATATAGATGCAAATATCCTCAACAAAACACTAGGAAACCTAATCCAAAAGCATATTAAAAGAATTATACACCATGCTCAAGTGGAATTTATCCCGGGTATGTGAGAGTGGTTCAACATAAGAAAATCAATTAAGGTAATATACCACATTAACAGACAAAGGGGGAAAAAGCACATGATCAATTGATTGCAGAGAAGACATTGCAAAATCCAGAATCCCTTCTTATTAAAAAACGCCCTCAACATAATAGAGGTCATATATGAAAAACTCACAACTAACATCCTATTTAATGGTAAAAGACTGGAAGCTTTCCATTTCATATCAGGAGCAAGACAAGGATGCCCACTGTCACCACTGTTATTCAACATTGTACTAAAAGTTCTAGCCAGCTCAATTAAGCAAGAAAAAGAAATAAAAAGCTTCCAAATTGGAAAGGAAGAAGTAAAATTTTCTCTATTTGCAGGTAACATGATCCTATATGCAGAAGATCCTGGAAAATCCACAACAAAGCTCCTAGACCTAATAAATGAATTCAGCAAAGTTTTTCTAGATTGCAGAAATTTTTGCCTTCTTTCCCATATTAAGGAGTCATTTTATTGGATTCCATGTTGACACAAACTCTAAGAAATATCCCAGTAAAGTCTGTTACTGAGGATATGACTCACAACAAATCTTGCTTTTATCTCAGGACCAGTCTTCCAAAGAGCTACTTTCTTTTTTATTTGACTAACAATGTGAATTTTGTGTCTAATAATGTGATCCTCTTTTGCTTCATTTTCTAGAAATCTCAGAGCCAAATTTGTGGTTCTTTTCTAGACAATGTAGAAATATATGTACCTTGGAATTTATGCACTACATTCACCATTGATTATATATTGTTTATCTCATGCTTAATTTATGTTCACTGCTATTTCTACTTTTACATTCAATCCTAGTAATTGACTTTTTTGTAGGTCACTTCAAATCCTCTTTAGAACAAGAAACAAATACATGCATGCGTGTATCTATGCATACATGCATACATATATATATGCACTTTCATTCTTTTTGTGTTATTTTCAAACAGTTTTTCATTAAATCATCATAAGGAAAGGAGGCAAAGCTTATTAGTATTTCCATTTTACAGATGAAAACACAGAATCAATGACTGGCTCAAAATTAGTTAAATAGCAAAGTAAATCATAAAGTAAATAGTGAGGTAAATAGTGAAGCCCAAATTTCTTCCCTTCACTCCAAGGCCTGAGATTTTTCTTTTATCTTGTTCTGTCTATGCCTCTCTTCTGCCTAGTGTACCATTCATTCATTCATTCATTGAACACATGTTTATTGACCACCCAGACTGGGGATACAGTAGTAAACAAATCATTCGCCACCTTACATGCAGCTTACAGTCCCTGCCCTGTAGAGTTAGGTTTCTTCTACAGGAATGTCCTATTTGATTAATTAGATAATAAATCCTTGAGAGAGATACTAGTGCATAATGCTCTGTATCACCCCCATCACCCAACACTTACTATCCTCCATGAGCTGTAGCTACTATTCTTTTTTATTTTTTATTGTTCTTATTTTTTAAATGAATGTATAAAAACAATGAAAAATCCCCATTGCAATTAGTGGGAGGTTTTTCTAAGTAATCCAAAAAATTATTTGGATAATAGCAGGATGTTATGAGGCAACATTGAGCTTTAGTTTTTTACAGTGAGTAAGGGAGGGGGGAAAAAATGCAAAACCTAACTGAATTATCTCAAATCATACTGAACAAAAGGTAATTTTAGAGCCAACTTGTCAAGTTTTTCAATCTGCTGTGGCTTTAGGGAGCCCAGATCCCTTTCATAACTCAATGTCTTGCAATTACCCCTTAGAAAGAACATGAATAGGCCCTGAAGAATGGCTGAGTATGGGATTGAGTGGTTAATGGAATACTGTCAGCAAAGAGACATTTTCTCATTTCAGTCCATTACTCAAACTCTGCACACCAGCCCCATGTTCCTGAATGGAACATGCAGCTAAGATACACAATAATTTGCTAAACAAAAGGCTTTCTGAGGTTATATAAAGAAGATGAAGTTTTCCTCTCAGGGATTGGCAAACAATACCCACAATTTATGACGGCAATCTCATGAGGAATTCAAAGCCAGTGGGGATGTGCCATTCAACACTGAGTCCTCTCACACCTTCTCCTCTGCAGGGCCCTTTTCATCACCCTTTAAGGAGTAAGAAGGAATCATTTCCGGGAAAGCAGATGAGTTCTTTGAGCGTTCCAGGAAGTCCTTTTCTGAATGGAAAGGGCTAGTTTTCCAGGGCTCCCAAGCATAAAGGATGCCTGTCTCACTTTTAGAATTCACATTTTTGCCCATCAAAACAAAGGGAAGGAGAATTGGTTCCATTGACAGAGCAAGTGCTTTTGTGTCACACACCTTTAGGTTGAACCCCAGCCCAGCTTCTTCCTTGCTTAGCATTAAATTTTTTAACTTTCCTAGCCTTTATACTGCTGCCTGTGTTATGGTGCTTTTAGTAAAATCTTCTCAACAGTCATTGTGAGGATCAAGTAAAATCTCATTTGTAAACTGTCAATAGCAGGTGTTCGGTAGATATTAATTCCCAGCACCTTTTTTTTTTTTACTATTAACAACCTTATTAATGATTAGCTATGGAAACTGGGAACTGTATGACAGAGGCAGTTCTCACTGAGATAGGTATTTTGAGGAATAAAACTCTAAGATATCCAAGAAAGAAAAAAATCACATTTATATTCCTTAAAGGGCAGGTTGGAGGATAAAATCAGATATTATATGGTAAGAATAGGGTAGTCTATAAATTCCTAAGTAAATGAAAGCAGTGGTGTTATCTTAGCTGCTGATATAATCAGCCAGAGACTAATAGGCTTGGGAGGATTTTCTCCCACTCTTTATGAAAAATTATTATGTGCCAGGGACTGTGTTGATGTTCTACCCAGCCTGTCTCATTTTTTTCTTCACAACAATCCCCAGAAGTGAACATTATCCCACCTATTTAATAGTAGAAGAAACTGAGGCCAGATGGGGTGAAGTGATGTGCTGAAATTCCCACACCCAATAAATGGCAGAGCCTGAATTCTAACCCAAGTCTCTATGAGGCTCTATCATCTCCACATCTCCCCACACAGACTCCCAGATACAGAGAGGACAAGGAATTAGACAGTAACAGTGAAACTTTTGGAGAGTTTCAAATAAAGGCTTGACCCAAAAGAAAGCTCCCTGCACCAAACCAACCTAATTATTCTGACCAGGCCCCACAGCTCAGAAAAAAATCTATGAACAGGCTGAGGAAAATGATATGTGTACCTTCTATAATAAGAGGATGCGATTCTGTCTGAATATTCCAATTATTATTAGAATTCTGATCATGGTGCTAACTGGCTGCCAGTTGGTCATTGTTGACCTGGAAGTTTATTCCACTCTCTCTTCCCAGGCTGCAGGGAAACAAGGAGATTCAGAGCCCTACCCTCTCACCCAATCCACCTGTAGGGTTCCCAGGCTTCTTCGATTATTGACGAATATCTCTTGGCAGTGAGAAAATCTTGTCCAAGAGTCTATCTAAGAAAGTTTGGAAGAGGGGAAAACTCATACACCAGTCACAAAACATACCATGAGCAGAGATTAATGTCTGGGATCAGAACAATTTAATTGCTTTTCTGCTGCATTAAGTGACTATTGAAGGTGTTTAGCTCTTCTTGAAACCTCCTAGGAATGCAAAATCATAAGCATTCTTATAATATGTTTAATTTTTCTAGTCCAATTTAACTGTAGTAACTCCAGACTCCTCTTTCAATTTTCCTTCCTACTGACCCTCTTTTCTTTTCACAAAGGGCAATGAAATATCTTTCAGGACATGGCTCCAAGTCTGCAATATAGCTGTGGCTTTTCTCCTGAGTAGTACGTCAGGGAGATATGGCCAACAAGAAATGAGAAGGGGGAAAACCTCCATTGTTCTGCAGAAGAACAAAGCAGCGCTAATCAAATGCAAAAACTCAGTGTTTAATCGAACAAAAACAAATTACTTTTAGTTAAATAAAAAGTGGTAAACCAATAGAAAAAACTTCACATTTACAACATAGGCTGTCTGCTCAGAAATGAACAATTCTGTGGGCAGTAGACAGACATTGCATTCCTCTTTGAAAAACAAATCTGGAAAGCATTTACAAAGATGACTAGAAACAGGAGACCTGAGTTCCAGCTATTCTCTTTTTATTGTCGGTTTTTCCAATTTTAGATTCCTATCATTGTTCATTTTTGTAGCTTGAATACTAGTAGAAGGTTGACATTTAAGGAAATGATATTAAAGCCGGGTTTCAAAAACAGGAATATTTTTTTAAAATTTTTCCATTGATCCGTGCATCAGATTTACACATTGATATTTCCAGAGACAGATGGAATATTCATTGACCCATTCAACAAATATTTATTGTCCATCTCCTCTGTGACAGGTATTGTACTGGGGTGAGCAATACAGAAATGGGGACTCTGCTCTTAGAGCATGTAGTCTAGTGGGGAGAACCAACAGGGAACAAATAGAGCAAATAAGTACAGAGAAGTGCAGGTTGCAATGAACACATAATAAAGATGCCTCAACTAATAGCAGGGTGGTGAAGAAGGATGATCAGAAACAGCCTTCCTAAGAAACTCTCAACTAAGCTGAGACCTGAGGGAGGAGGAAGAATTAGCCAGGCAGATGGATGGAAAGAGGAGAGAAGAGGCACACACATTCAAAACGTTGAGATGGCTCAGGGGAAAGAAGGGCCCTGGCAGTCTTTAGCTGAAAAGTCGGAGTAGCCGTAAAGTAGGGAGTGTAGCAGTGAGCAGGGTGGCATAAGATGGGGCAGGAGAAAGAGGAAAAGACCAGATTGTGCAGGCCTTTAGGGCATTGCTGAGTATATTACGTTTCTATTTTTGTGTTACAAATTACCACAAACTTGGTGGCTTACAACAACACCCATTTATTTTCTCAAAGTTCTGAGGGTCAGAAGGTCAGACACAGCGTGGCTCAGCCAGGTGTTCTGCTCAGGACCTCACGAGGTTCACTCAACTGGGCTCTTATATGGAGGTTCTGAGGAAGATTCTGCTTTCAAGTTCATTCAGAATTCAGGTCCTTGCAGCTGTAGGACAAGAGTCCCTGTTTTCTTGACACATGACCCCCTTTATCTCCAAGGTAAACAGTATATCAAGTCATTCTCATACTTCACATTTCTGACCTTTCCTTCTGCTATCAACCTGAGAAAGAGCTTTACTTTTAAAGGCTCATCTAATTACATTCAGTTTACCTGGATAACCCAGGATAATCTCTCTATTTTAAAGCCAGTTGATTAGTAAGCTTAATTACATCTGCAAAGTCCCTTATGCCATGTATCATAATATATTTACTGGAGTAACTCAGTTCATGGGGGCCAAATTCTGCCTACCACACTATGTATTTGCAATACTATAAGAGGAAATCTCTGAAATTTAACCTCAAACTAAAGGAATTCTGCAGTTACTTCTCAAAGAAAAGGGCATATGGAGACCAAAGTTCTGCTCTTTGCTCAAGATTGCAATTTTCCCCCTCCCTCTCTGTTCCTTGAAAAATGGGCTCAAACACATTATAGCTTTGTGACTTTGGGCACGTTGCTTAAATTCTCAGTTTTCCCATCCACAAAATGAGAAGAATAGTTGAGCCATCTCAAAGGTTGTGATGAAGGTCAAATGCAGAAATTTAGGAAAGTATCTAGAAGACGTTAAGATCTCAACAAATGGGCCTAGAACTAACTAGAAAAGGTGGAGTCAAGAGCACCAGTTCAGAGCTCCCAAATCTAACTCTATTTGCCAGTAGTTGGCAGAACCACCTATATGCCCCCTATTCAATTCTCTGAATAGAATTTGGCTCAACCCCTGCTTGGCCTTGCATTTTATTGCCATTTTTGTTCTTATGATCCTGTTCCTGCGTGACTCTTTCATGGCTCAACAGACTCTGACATCCCCAAAAAAACTGCTTTCCAGATTCTGAATTTAAAATAGACCCTGGTCTTAACTGGCCCAGGTTGGGTGGGTCTCTGGGTCCTCTTCCAGTGGATGCCAACCTTCCTCTCATTTGGTAGGAAATAGTGGAAAAGCTTAACGAGGAGACGTGGAATCTTCCCCTCCAAAGATCCACAAAACCAGTCTAAACTACCAGGAGCAACGCCAGCAAGGATCAGAGAAAGGAACATTCAGGAAATTTCAGGAGAATGTATCTAAGCAACTAAGCTTATATAAAATAGCCCAATACAACCTAGGAATAATTTTTGGCCACCTAGAGACAACCATCTGTAAAACATTTTTTCCTGTTAGAGTAATCAAAAGAATGAAAAGTTAGCCAGCATCTGACTTGTCCACAATAACATGGCCCAGTGGAGTGCTTTGTGGCTCAGGCCAATATGTGATTACTCTCCAGTGGTTTAGGGACGCTGAATATCAATTGCAAGGATTGATTCTCTCTCTGTTAAAATGCAGGACATCCTGCAGAGGACTGGGCTTAAAACAGCATAGACTGATGAATCATAACTATATAAATTCAACCAGGGATTAGCTTGCTTGGGTGAAAGTGGATTTGAATATTTCTCTCCAGATGGGTTAGAAGCAAGCTCTCAATCCCACCACATATATGCCACTGAGGTGAATGCATAGTTCTACACCACTTTCTTTTGTTCAGTCAATAGCTAAAGTCAGGTAAGAAAACAAAATTTCTAGAAAGCTTCAGTGGCTCTACACTGAGCCACTTCCATTTTTGGCCCTCCTCAAGTCAGGGTCCAAGACAAGTAATTCTATTTCAATGGACTTTGTAGACCCTCTCACTTTGGCCAATCTCAGTTGAATCACTGAGTCCATCAATCATGTGTCTATCTTAGGTTTCATGACACTCGCTTCTTCTGGGAGTCCACTGATAACAGAAACATAAAATTCACCTTCTTCTTCCCTTTCCTCATACATCAAAGTAATTGGTGACTTTCTATGGTGAGTTGGTTTATAAATAAGTAGCACTGATCTCTTAATAGAACTGAGAGACCCCTGATGTCCTCAGATTATTATAGCAATTCATGCTGAGTACTTTGGTTCAGAGCAGCAATTTTGTGGAAGTTGGCCTGAAACCCCCACTATGTAACCACCCTGCTCAACAACTTCCTCTGCTGGATAACTCTGAATTATTGCAGATTTGGTACAGACAAAGGATCCTGGATTCAAAATGTCTCTCTGCATCATTGTTAGCTAAGGTTCATGCAAAGCAATCTAATTGCACAGGAAAAAAAGAGAGCAGAAATCCAGTACATACCCATTGCTTTAAAGATACTGGACTTCAGTTTTTAATTTGAGCAACAAATAAAGAAATAATAGACTTCTAGAGAGGTAAGAACTGAAAAGCCTAGGATTCTTTGCTCTACAAAAGATAAAGCCTGCAGAGAAAGGGCACTAAATTGTCTAAAAGTCATGCAAGTCTATCTAAAGTGAGGCTTAACAAAACCAGAGAACTTAAATATAGGGATACAGTTTTTTATGTTGTATTTTGTAAATGCAGAAAACATTGTATTTTTAAATGTTAAATCTAAGTTAGGAATTAATGCTCTACAGAACTAAAAGGACTTTTATCTTATAATTACTAATTTTTCTTCCTTCCCTTCTAAGATTTATATGATTCTTTATGAAAACCAGTGTTTCATTTATATTTAAATTATGCTCCATTGAACATTTTATTAGTTATAATTCACTACTTAAAATGTATATTTCAGTAATGAGAAACAATTCACTCTTAAAGAAAACCATCTTACTTAAAGTGGAAGATATCTCCTTCTTAAATGCTATGAAAGTTTCTCTTCAAGACATTTTAACCACTTTCCATAGAATCCTTGAAATTTGTTAATAAACTTTTTAAAATTTTAGAACAGTTTTAGATTTACAGAGTTATTGCAAAGATAGTACAGAGATTTCCCACATACCCCACACTCAAGTTCCCCTATTTTTAACATCTTACATTAGATTGGTTCATTGTCATAATTAATGAACAACTGTTGATACATTATTAACTAAAACCCATGCTTTATTCATATGTTTTCACTTTTTTCCCTAATGCCCTTTTTCTGTTCCAGGATCTCATCCAGGATATGACATTACATTAGCCATAATATCTCTTTAGGCTTCTGGCTAAAGTCTGACAGTTTCTCAGACTTTCCTTGTTTTTGATGATCTGGACAATTTTGAGGAGTACTGGGCAGGTATTTTGTAGACTGGCCCTCAACTGGAATTTGTCTTATGTTTTCCTCATGTTCAGTGTGGGTGAGTGTGTTTGGAGGAAGACCGCAGTGTCTTCTTATCGATATGGTGCATATTATCGATATGGTGTTAGCCTTCATCACCTGGCTTGAGGTAATATTTGTCAGCTTTCTCTTCTGTAAAATACTCCTTTTTACTCTCCCTTTCGACACTGTACTCTTTTGGAAGAAGTCATTATGCGGAAACCACACTTACAGTGTGCGCAGTTATGCTCCACCTCCTTAAAGGGCAGAGCAGCTACTTAAGTTATTTGGAGCTCTTCTGCATGGGAAATTTGTCTGTTCTCCTTCCATTTATTTATTTACTCAGTCATTTATTTGTATCAGTACTGACTCATGGATATTTATTTTATATTTTTGAGTTATTATCCAAACACATTTTATTTAATTTCTTGGTCAAATTATTCTAACTTTGGCCACTGGGAGTTCTTTCATTTGGCTCCCAGTGATATTCCCTGGGAGTATCCCTTTGATATACCGTCATCACCATGGGGTTTTCTTGGATTTGTTTTTTGTTGGTGGTGTTTGTTTGATTGGTTGTTTAAGCACTCCCTTTCTTTCTGGCACTCTAAGATGTTCCAGGCTCATTCTGTATATTTCCCATACCAGTTCTAGAATAAGCCACTACTCCAAGGATCCCCAGCTCCTTTAATTGGAGAAGGATATGTTTTTAAACTTAAGGAACAACTCCTAAGGATGAATGAATTAAAATACATCTTAAGTCAGTGAGAAGTTATATAATAAAAATACTTCATATTTGAAAAATACTTTAGAAGGATCAAGTAGATAATTACTAATTTGCCACTCTAAGAGGCAAGCAGGGTAGAGAGAATTATTCCACTTTGTCAATGAAGAAACTGAGGCCTTAAGACTTTCTGTGATTTCTCTCAGAGTTAGTGAGTGGCAGGCTGTTTTAGTCTGCTGAAGTCTGCCAAGACAATATACCAGAAATGGGTTAGCTTTTACAACGGGGATGTATTAACTTTAAGCTTACAATTTTGAGGCTGAGAAAAATGTCCAGATCAAGGCATCATCAGGCGATGCTTTCTCCCTGAGCTGCAGCTGTGGGAAATCAGACAATTGGTTTTGTCTGCTGGTCTCATCCTTCTCCTCCAGGCTTCTTTTCTTTCCACTCCTGACTGCCTCCAGCTTTCTCTCTGCTCCTATGGCATTCTTTCTCTGTCCTGGGTTCCACTGATTTCAGCTTCTGGCTTCTGGGACTTCCTCTCTCAGCTTTTGTGTCTCTGCATGTTTCTCCCATTTATAAAGGACTCCAACACCCCCTGTCCTGGTTCACACAATCTAATCAAAGACCCTTAACTGAAGTAATTTAATCAAAAGTTCCCACCTACAATAGATTTACACACAGAGGAAGGGATTAGCTCTAAGGACATGATCTTCTGGGGTCTACCCAGCTTCAAAATGTCACTAGGCTAATCCAGAATAAATGTCCAGATATTCTGGTTTATAAGGCACTGCTATAGTGCCATGCCAAAATATACAGGCAAATAAGTATAGGTTCCTGAGGGATGTGGCCAAACTTCTATTTGGTAACACTATCAACAATATTTTAAGGAAGTTTGGATATTCAAAGAAAATTCCTAACCTTTGGTGTCACTGGAATCAAAAAAATATTTTCTTCAATTCATTCTTGGGCAGTAACAAAATATTGGACTGTCTGGAACCTTGGTTGATTTATTGTGTCATTTCAATGAATAGTGTTAGTAGAAGACATTTGTGATAAAGCAATGGGAACCCTTTCATACCATAGCTTGAACTAAACAACCATAGCTTTCACCATCCAACAGCCCAAGAAATTCAACTTCTAAGTTAAGTCTGAAATATCTGTCAAATTTAGCCCCTACTTTTTTTGTCAATACTAAGAGTATCCATATGAGCCAAAATGTAGGAGAATTAATGTGGAAGTGAATTTGAAATTGTGAATATGTCAATATTATTGGTGAAATCAAAATTTGTAAAATCTACTGCCATGAAACCTAGGAAATGGAATAATAGAAGGTTTCTATCCAATGGCAGAATAAAAGCAGTGACCTATGGCAGGAGAAAAAAAAAAGTAAGTTCTATATTTTCTATGTAACTTTTCTGTAATCTAAAACTTCTCTAAAAATAAAGTTTATTATATAAGAAAAAAATGTAAGTTATTTTATGCTTTACTGACTTATATGAAGAGAATAAAATTACTACCAGGAATGAAGTAAAATGTAAGAACTACCCAAATAAAATGTGAGTCACAAAAGACCATAACCACATCTTATATTTATTAAATTTTGCCCTTTATTTAAAGCCCAAACCAAATCATATAGTCATTCCTCCTCGGTGTTCTCAGATATTTTCTTCTGTGCCTTCATTGTAGCAATTTTACTCTCTACTTGCTTATTTACATGTCAGCCCCTACCCCCGAGACTATGAGCTCCTGAAAATCAAGTATCATGGTGGGCATTACAAAAATGCTTATAGAATGAATGGATTTCCCATTTCCACCCCACCATATTCTCAAAGACTTTCCTAATTAGCCCAATCCAGACTAAAGACCTTAATCTTCTCAACAACTGTAGTAGTTAAAATGGTAATACTCATCTGATATCTAGTAGGTATTGATTTTTTTATTTTATTTTATCATGTGTATTAACTTCTTTCCCCCATTAGACTGTAAATTCCTTGAGGGCTAAAATTAGAATCTGCCTTCTTATCTGTAAAATGAGATGATCGTATTTACTTTATAAGGCTATCATGAGATAATGCATATGAAAATACATAACACAGTAATTGACATGGAGAGACAGTAAATAGATTTAATCTCCCCTTCATTTTTACTACTTTATATTCCTCACAGTTCCTAGAACAGTGTTTTGTACATAATAGATGCTCAATGTATGTTTGCTGATGCACTGAATGCCGGACATTCCAGGAAAATGTAATGTAGACCAAAGATTAAAGAGTAAGTTGTAGGAGTCAATGGCTAACTGTGAGGAAACATGAGTGCTATACTTCATAATGGCTTCTGGCAAATGCATTGAGTATTGTGCTATTACCACTTCTCAGAAAGTTTCGAAAACAAGTGGTTGGAACAGAATAGTAATATGGTACCTGTGGTGGTTTGGAGCTGTATGTACAGCAGAAGAATATGTTCTTAATTTTAATACATCCCTGTGAGTATGAATCTTTTCATAAGTTTCCTTCAGTTATGGTGTGGCCCAGGATGGGTCTTAATCCTATTACTGGAGTCGTTTATAAGCATAATGAAATGCAGATAGAGAAAGAGAAAGCCATGGGAATCAAGAAGCTGAAGGTCAAAGGAACCTGGACAAGAAGAGAGCAGCCAGGAGAAGCCTCCATGTGCATTACCATTTGACAGAGGAGACCAGGACCGAGGATCAGCAGCAGCCAACCCCAGAAAGCCAGTCTTCAGTAAGAAAGCATCACCTTGATAATGTCTCGATTTGGACTTTTCCAGCCTTAAAACCATGAGCTAATAAATTCTCATTGTTTAAGACAGCCCACTGCATGGTATTTGCTTGAGCAGCCTAGGAAACCAAAACAGTGTCCTCTAAGCTACCAAAAGGATAGCTAGCACTTATAGTAACAGATGTTAAGAGGAGGAAACTGGAATTTTTCCCAAATGAAAATGAAAAGTCTGCTTCTGCTCAAGGTTAGTATGTTTGGAGTCATTAAATAGAGTTTGGAATTTATTTGAAAAGCAAGGATGCAAGAGATATTTCAGGGCCAGCCACTGATCCTGATAATATCAGCAGTGTTGACATTATAGACTATAGTATATAATATGGTTGGCCCTCCACCTTTCTTTCCTCATTGTCTACCTCACTGGGTAAATCCTTCAGGTCGACAGTTTTAGATGGTTGGTGCAGATCCCACTAGAGAAAGTTGGTCTAAATGGGACAATGAGTTTTCATAACAACAACTAAGGAATCACAGTCAAATTTAGTCCATCAATATATTGCAACTTTGTATTCCCTTAAAAACCCTGCTATAATTATATAATCAGATAAAGCAACGGTCACAAACATACAAATGACAATCTCAAGGAAAACAATGGGGCTATTTGTTTCAAAAAGAACTCTTCTTTGTGAAGGTAGTGGATGAGGCTTAAGATGAGAGATGTTGAGAGCCACTGTTCTGGAAGACACCAAAGAGAGAGAAATAATGAAGAGGAAAAGGAGTATGGGGGGAGAAAAGTTAAAAAGAAAGCCAACAGAGTCTGTGAGATGTATTTAAATCTCAGAACCAAACTTGCTGCCCAGAGGGAGCTGCTTTTCATCTCCTGAGATGACACAAGCCTTTTGAAACCTCTGTGCCTTTGACCTTTCGTTATTGCCAAACACGGCTACCTGCATATGCCCTTCACCCTGGCCTCTCAGCTGTGGTGCTGGAGAAGCTGCCCTCAGCCACTCTGCAATAGCCTGAGGCTTTTGCTGCTCTCACTTCAAAACCGGCCAGATTGTGAGATGTGAGTCTTGCAAGAAAAGGGTTTTCTCTCAGCACCAGCGTTCTTGGTGAGAGATATAATACATCAAAACAGAGAAGAGATGCAATCATGCAGGGAATGATTTCAAAAACTTTAATGAACCGTTTAAAATAAACTCATTTGAAGGTAATTTAACAACACCACTTTTACAATTAAAAATACTATTTTAGCATGCAAATGCAGAACATTAGTCCCATGTCAGGATGGAAAATGAAATGAAACTGAAGGGCTTTTGAAACATGAACACCATCTCTGTAATTTCTCTTCACTCCATGGTGCTCTTAAGCAGCCTAATGAAAGAATGAATTGATTTAAACAACATTTTGTGGTGCAATGGGGTTTGAGAAATTAAATTACCTTGACGGTTGGTTGTAAGAACTAGGCCTGGAATTGGCATTATATTGTTACTGAAATTAATTCCTAGCATCTCCTAAATTTTATTTGGGTAATTTTTTCCCATTTATTCCTAAAATACCAACCAAGAGTTTCAGCAATTAGCACAATCCTTCATCCAGCCTCTTCAATGTCTTAACATTTTCTTGAAGATGTTTATGTGAAGGCAAAATTATCTTCTCTCAGGAAACAAATTGGACTCCAACTGCTGCCTCCAGGAATTGCAGCAGCAAGCGGATCTTTCTTTGAAGGATAAGAATAACATGCTGGAATGTAGACTAAGCTAAGAAAGGAATTCTCAATCTCTTTTCTCCACCTTAAAACAGTTGAAGAATCATTCACATAACACACAACTGTGGCTGTACCAGGTTATAGATCTCAACATTGCTAAGTTGAGCTGCAAGTTTGGGCAATTCCCAATGTACCAAAATATATCAGAAAGCTGCGAAGTAAAAGTGGCATTATTTTGGAGATAACCTTATATAAGCTCTAACTTTTTAAGTGTAGTACATAAATTTTGTATCTTAACTGTTACAGAAAAATAGGTTAAAAATAGGCATAATGTATATGTTAAGTGTATCTACAATAAAGTGATACCTGATTGACAGGCACATTTTCTGTTGTAAAGTATCATGCTTTTTAAAACTTTAACTCTAGTTTTTTAATGCTAGCCTCAGAAGGGAATACTAAAATCAGGTGCTCTTTTAATAATAACAATATTGTTGGTAATAATTGTTACCATGATTGAGTAGGATGTTCCAGGCATATATTTTGCATTCTTTCAGTTAATTCCAACACAAGCCCTCCAAGAAAATATTGCTGTATTCTCCCCCATTTGAAGAAGAAGCAAACTGGACCTCAGACTTTCCCAAGATTCTACAGCTGGCAAATGGGAGAACTAGAATTTGTTCAAAGATCTATGGTCCACTGTGACTTGGCTGTCACATACCTCAACGTCCATAGCTCTGTGAAAGAAAAAATCTGAGCTGTGAATATGATGCACTTTTCTTTTTCTCGTGTAAGACATCCTGCATCCAAATGAGCACTGTTCTCTCTCAAAGAGCTCTCTTGGGAAGTTGCACACATATACCCACCAGCATGTACTTACTTAAAACATTTTCAGAAGCTCTCTTTGCAAAAGACCTTCAAATCCAACTTATAAATCACATGAGAAATTTGTTTCATTTCCTTTCAATCTTTCTATATTAATATGAATGCAATTTTTAAAAATGGCATCTCCATCTTGCTCTCCCACCTAATCTCTATAAAATTTTCAAAGAGAATTTACAACATGTTTTTTGGCAAAGAAAAATTCTTTAAAACAAGCATATAGCATTCTGAGAAGATTATTTTTAAAGGCACAACAGACTTTCAATTTTTTTAATTCTAGTGTATATTTTATAGACTTTATTTTTTTAGCGATGTTTGAGGTCTACAGGAAAAATTGAGTAGAACTTGCAGAGAGTTCCAATCTACCTCCTCCCTACACACACCCAGTTTCCCCTATTATTAACATCTTGCATTAGTGTGGTACATTAGTTGCATTTGAGGAACCAAGGACACATTATTACTAGTTGAAGTCAATAGTTTACATTAGGGTTCACTCTTTGTGTTGTACAGTTTTATGGTTCTGACAAAGGCATAATGTCATATGTCTACCATTACAGTATTATACAGAGTAGTTTCACTGCCCTGAAATTTCCCTGTGCACCCACCTATTCATACCTACATATGCCTTGAAACTGATCTTTTTATTTCCTTTATAGTTTTGTCTTTTTCGGAATGCCATATGGTTGGAATCGTACAGTTTGTTGTTTTTTCTGACTGGCTTATTTCACTTAGCATTATGCATTTCAGGTCCCTCCATTTCCTTTTTGTGCCTTTAGTATATTTATTTGTAATTAGGCAATATGTTAAAAAAAAGAGTAAAAAGATGTCTATCCTTCAATCTTATATCTACCTTTCAAAAAAGTACATAGGGAAAACAACTGGAAGGGAGTTGACTAAAATGCATTAGGATGGTAGGATCAGGGGCTGTGTTTTCTTTTGTCTGATGTCCATAGCTTGGTTTTTACATTTTATAAAGAGCTATTTCTTAAAACATGGTTCAAAAAAGCAAATAAAGAAATCAGTCATATTTCTTTACTGTTCTTTTCCAGTTATTTAGCATTCCAGTTAAATGCTTTTCGTTTTTATTGTTTCCTTTTCCCAAGTCTTGTCTTTTTGAGTTGATAGTTAAATTAAGTGCATCCTTTGACTGAAAAGAAATGGCAAGGTAAGAAGATGAATACAGAAAAAGCAAAGGAAAGAAACACACTGAGGAAAAGTCAACAATAGCTCAAATAAGCCTATCGGTGTTCTTAACCCCCTTGTGACTTTATAAGCACTAATGGCCAAAGAACACAAAGTTTATGGTAATGGATTAAAGGCACCCTAGTCCTGCTGTGCAGCCTACCCTGATCCAGAAAAATCACTTTCTTAGTTCAAATCAAGTAAAGTCTAGTTCTCATTATACTTACTGTATTAGTCAGCCAAAGGGTTGCTGAAGAAAATTATCAGAAATCTGTTGGCTTTTATAAAGGGTATTTATTTGGGGTTGAAGCTTACAGTCACAAGGCCTTAAAGAGTTCAGCTCAAGGTACCATAAATGGTACTTGCTCACCCAAAGTCATTGGCCACATATTGAAGCAAGATGGTTCCAGCTTCTTCTGATCTCAGCTGTAGGCTGGCATAAGGCTCATCTCTCTCCCCAGGGCTCATTTCTCTGCCATGTCTAATGAGTTGGCTCTCTTCCTCTGTGTTCTACTTCTCTTTGTATCTACTTCTGTGTGGGAGTCTTTGTTTTATCCCCACCAAGGAGTTGGGGACACAACCCTGCATGCACTAATGACATGGTCAAATAAAAGCCCTAATCTTAACATATTAAATCAAAGACATTTCAGCTAAATTGAATACAATCAAAAGGTATCATGCCCAGAGGAAAAGACCAGTTTACAAACATAATAAAATGTCCTTTTCGGAATTCATAAATAATATCAAACTGCCACGCTTGCCATGTGCTGAGCCCTTTCGTCAAGTCAAATACTGTGCTAATCCTATGAGACAGGCATCAACAGATGTGGAAGCTCAGGCTTAGGGAGTTTGAACAAATAACAAAGTTGGATTCAAACCCAGGTCTTACTCAAAAGCCTGCTCGTGTCTACTAAATTCCTCCCCAGGTTATAATGCATAAAATCCACACCCATTCCTGTCCCCACTTTTTCCCTTTCTCTAGCGTCAAGAGATTTCTTGAGCGTAGGGGAATGTCTGAGCTGAAGAACACTATTTAGAGCTTGCCCAGAGGTTTCCCATGCTACTTGAGATAAGTAATTAATGTATTCTAAAAAGCCATTGAATGGATGCATGTCAGATCTAAGGTTATCTGACTGATGCAGCATGAAGGGATTTTTTTTTTAAATAAAATTTTATTTATCATATGTAGCTGTTTGGCAATTTGATGTAATTACGAATTCCAAAAATATAATTGGATCATGCTTGTAAACTGATCTGTTAATCTGGGCATGATTAAGTTATGATCAGGGCATTACCTGGGCCATGTCAGTAGGGCATTGAGCCCCACCCCTTGGTGGGTGGGGGAATCAAACATAAAAGGCAAGGCAAAGGACAGAGGGAGCAGTTTTTTGAGTTGCAGTTTTGATGTTGGAGTTTTGATGTTGGAAAGAAGGCCCCAGGAGAAGAGATGTGAGCCGTTTGCTTGATAGTCTACAGTTGACCTTGTGGAGGAAACAGAGGCGCTAAGCCTGGAGAGAAACGCAGCCCTGGGAAGAGAGGAACCCAAGAAGCCTGAACCCTGGGAAAACGTCGGCAGCTGTCTTGCTCCAACACGTGGCAATGGACTTTGGTGAGAGAAGAAATTTATGCTTTATGGCCTGGTAACTGTGGACTTCTACCCCAAATAAATACCCTTTATAAAGACCAACCCATTTCTGGTATTTTGCATTAGCTCGCCTTTGGCTGACTAATACATCATTCATACATGAACATACATGAACAATAAGTGTATAGTAGCATGAAGGGTTTTGAAGACAATCAAAGCAAGATTCAAATCTCAGTTCTAACTTTCCATTACCCATAGGACTGTTCTAATAATATTCAGTTGCTTTGTCTATAAATTGGGGCTAAAGTAAAGGGTTTATGAAATAAAACCCACTCAACTGTTCCTTCAATTTACAAGTGTAATGCATTCTTTTTTGGGCATAGATTGAAATGTGAAGCTCAAAACATTTGGCACAGAGTGGCATTCTTGCCTCCATTCCTGTCTCCACCACCTGGTGGAGTGACCCTTGGGCAAGGTTCTTGACCTTTGTGTCTCAATTGCCTTATCTGTAAAATAGGGTAACAATACTGTGTGGCTCTGGAGGTTGTTTTTCATTTTAATGAATAAATATATGTAAAATTCTTAGGGCAATGCTTGACTCAATGTTATTCCTCACCTTGATTTAAGTGAGGCTGTTTCCCCAAGGTTTTGGGGTGGAAGGTGAGGGGGTAGAAAGCACTTTGAGAGCTAATAAGGCAGGGGTTGTTCCTATGATATGAATGAAGGCCATTCTATAAAAATATTGGAATAGAAGGGGGGGAAAAGAGAGTCACAGGCAATATCCAGTGAGGAAGGGCAAAGTTATAAAGAGGAGGAAAACATTTGACCCAGAGTGCATTCATAGTGCCTAAGTGAGGGGCTTAGGAATGATGGCTTGGTAAACAGAACATTCACTTTGGCATTAGAAAACCCTTGGACAAAATCTTGGTCTCACTACTTATCAGCTGTGAATTCCTGAGAAATTTATTGAACCTCTCTGAGTTTCCAATTCTTTACCTATAAAATAAGAATACTAATATAGCCATGATGGAGTTGTTTTGGGGATGAAATTAAGTGATATAATGTATGTAAATTACCTAGAAAATGAACGCTGGCCTAGAATAGGCATTTACTAGCTTCTTGCCTCTTTGGGGGGCTAATTGTGCCTGAAAGAAAAAATAACAAGACCCTTTGTCTACAAATGATACTCATCAGGAAAAATTGTGGCACCACACTCTATTTCTTCTAATCAAGTCCTCCATAACCAGCCAAGAAATTGTGATTGATCCCAA
The DNA here is from genome assembly GCA_029593785.1 of Cabassous unicinctus. NCBI lineage: Eukaryota > Metazoa > Chordata > Mammalia > Cingulata > Chlamyphoridae > Cabassous > Cabassous unicinctus. The sequence continues at coordinate 26,664 of JAQZBX010003443.1, forward strand.
ATCATGCATTTAAGGATGAAAGGGCAAGAAATTGGCTATCCATTTACTTTGACTCAATGAGATCTCTCTTGTGTCATTATATCAATGTCGTCATTCAGCCTTTTTTTTCAAATTGGGATATGCTTTTTCTGAGCAAGTTTCTATTATCCGACATTTCCTGCATATCTGCAGGTCTGTAGAACTGAGGAAACAGGTAATCAGTGAATTTTACTCTCCATAAATGAAACCGGCAGTTGAGTGATCTACTTTTCCATACCAGGGAAATTCTCCTTGGCTCAAAAAAATTCAGACCCTACCAAACTAACTTTGACTGAACCCAGTTTTTCACATACTTTATTTGAAACTGATGGTGAAAGCAACCCCAGTGGTGTGAGAATCACCTAGCAGCAGTTTCCCTTCTGAAGCCCCAGCCTGCCTACCTGGATTTCTGTTTAGGCTGCCTGGGTCTGGGAAACAAGAGCCAGCTTCGAGCCCTAACCCATGGCTGGGTAAGACTGACCCTTTCACAGGTTTCTCTCAACCCCTTTCTTTCAACACCAAATTGTCTCCTCAATGTTGTATCAGGATCCCTTGATTCAAGACCAATTTTCCTACCTGGTGCCGAGAACCATTCTAACAGACTAAACTTCAGTTTCTCCCAACTCCTTAAAACTTAGCTGTTCAACTTGCCCAGCCAGTCACTTCTCCCCTGTGCTAGTCAATTTATCGCTGTCCCACCAAAGTATAACTTGATCCATAGTTCACCACATGGCCATTCCCAGCAGGCTATACAGCTGGAATCACAGTGACATTGACCCACCACCCACCGGCTCTGCATGAAAAATAAATTGCTCCTGAAGATAGAATAAAATTCATGGGGAGAATTCATGTTATCTGTGAAGTCAATGAATGTTAAGGAATGAGAAGAGTGAGTCAGAAACCTAAAAAAAAAGAGAGAGAGAGAGAAAATGAAAGTGAGTCAGTGCTCACAAAAGGAATTAAGGAGAATGAATTTACAGACATACTGAGAAAGAGAAGCTCAAGAGAAAATGAGTTCCTAATGAAGGAGGCAGCGTGCTAAATTAATTATGCCTTTGAAATATTGACCTCATTCCTTAAAGCTATCACAACCCTGAAAAGAAAGAAAAGACATTTGTGCAAGTTAGAAGTAATGGAGCCTTTGAGGAATTAGCCGGCTATAAGGACCATTACAAAGGGAGGTTTAGGGAACTGGAACAAATGCACACCAGCAGGTCTCAGTGCCTTACTCACGGGGTGATTTACTGAATTAGAACTTAGGAATATATAAATATAAAAAGAAATATAAACACCTGAAATATTGAGGAAATAACATTGTGGTCTACACAACACAAAATAGAAAGGTCCTTGAAATTTCTAACTTCTAAACATGATGCCTCTAATAATAGAAACAAAATATATACATATCAAGGCCTTTATTAAAAATCAATCCTACACTGAGCCTCAAATTTATTATCAAATAAAATTGATAAAATCTCTCCTGATCTATGGATTGCTCATTAAATCCCCTCTTTATTGTTTAATAGCTGCATGACTTGGACAAGTCATTTTCTGAGTTCAATTTTCTGAGTTTGATTTTCTCTCCATATTCTACTTCTCTCTTTTTTTTTTTGAAGATTAAATACAGATAAAGTATGGAACATGCTGAGCACAGCGCCTGGTGTATCGGAAGCACTAAATCACTGTTGATTGTTGCTATTATCACTCCACCTAGAATTGAAAGACTGTCTCCATCTCCTCCTCCAGTCATCACTTCCTGTTGCCACATTTGCTCTTTGAATCTGTTTCCCTGTGTAGAATCACAGTACCCACCTGGCATGGAGGCTAGTGTGGGCACAGGTGAGTAGCATCTGAAGGCATAGGTTCAAATCTCAGTTTCTCCACTTAATAATTGTATGGACTAGGGCAAGACATTTTACTCCTCCAGCTTTATGTTTCCTCAACTACAAAATGGGAAAAATGAGATCTATCTTTCAGGGCTATCACAAGAAGTAAGTGATATTATGTATATAAATAATTTAGCATAATAGATTATCTATAGCAACTGTTGTTGCTATAATAACAATATCTCGATTTTGGAAGTCAAGCTCTTCTCTTGCAAAACCAAAGCTGCCTTATGTGTTCTCAAAGTAAGGGAGTAACTTGAAAGAGCAAAGATACATCCTCTGACCTAATATTTTTGTTGAAATAGTACCTAAAAGCTGTACCTTTTTAAAAAAATATAAGTAGAAATAAAAATTATTTTTTAAAGATAGAAAATGTCGGGGTGGTAAGTCATTCACAACTTAGGATGAAATAGTTTAAATTCAGATGTGTTATTCCCAATAGCTATTGAAATCAGTATGGAGAAAAGGCAGATTTTGGTGAGGGAGATGGAAAAAGTTGTTAGTGATGGGGTGGCCACTTTTGAAAACAGACCCAGCTCTGAGATTGCAGTGGTTTCTGTAGAGCCAGAGCAGCATGGGGTCATAGAACTTCTAGAATATGAAGGAAAGAGGGATGCCATAGGAAAACAACAGAGGCACCCACTCATTCACTCATCCATACATCCAATTATCCCACCGTGTTTAATTGAGCATCTATTATGTGCTATATCGAAGTACCTAACAATAGACCTTCTTTCAGTTTACTAGGCTGCCAAAATGCAGATACCGCAAAATGGTGCAGCTTTTAACAATGGAAATTTATTAACTTACAAGCTTATACTTTTGAGGCTGAGAAAAATGTCCAAATCAAGGCATTATCAGTCAATGGTTTCTTCTCAAAGACGGGCTGCTGAGGATCCTGGACTCCTCTGTCACATGGCAAGGCACATGGCAGCATCTACTGGTGTCTCCCTTCTCTTCTGGGTTTCATTCTTTCAACTTCTTGGTTCTATGTCTTTCTTTCTCTTCGTCTGAATTTAATTCTCTTATAAAAGACTCCAGTAAGAGGTTTAAAGCCCACCCTGAAGGAGTTGGGTCATAACTTAAGATCCTACTCACTAAAAGATACTACTTACAAATGGGTCTGCACCCATGGGAATGAATTAACTCTAAGAAATTTTCTGGGGTACATACAGCTTCAAACAATCACAAACTTAAAGCAACAACATTCCTATGATCAAGGAGTCCACAGCATGGTGTGCTAAATAAGCTTGTAACCAGCACAGTGCAGTATACAGATGCTATAATCTCAGAATATATCTATTGTACTGTAAATACAGAATGGCTTAGTGGTATGAGGGAAAAGGGAGGGAGAATAAAGATAAAGTAATTGAATATGTCCTGGGAAGAGTGTCATCTGAGCTATTTCCATCAGTTCTCAACAGAGGATGAACTAGAAGGGACATATTTCAGGAACAGAAAGTGAAAGCATGAAAACTCATAACCTGTTGGAGACCTGCAGGTAATTCTGATTAAAGCATAAGCCAATTAAGGAGGAGAGAAAAGGGAGAGGGAAGTATATCAAATAGATGGGTGCCATATTGGGCCCATTGAACAGTTTTTTTGAGAAAAGTGGGGCAATCATATTTGCATTTTAGAAAGAAGAGTCTAAATATCTTGGAAATGATTGACTAGAAAGGGCTGAGATTGAAGACAGCATCACCAGCATGGAAGCTGTTATAGTGCATCAAGAGAAGACACCAATCTGAACTAAGGCAGTGGTAGCAGTAATGGAAGATGGACGTATGTCAGGAGCTAAAATTGATAAGATTTGCTGACCACTTGTATGTAGGAGGAGTGCAGAATGACACTGAGGTTTTTTGCTGGGATAATGAATGAATGGTAGTGACATTAAATTCAAAAGGACTGAAGAGAGAATGTAGTCAGGGGAAGAATCTCACAAATTTGCAAAGGGCCAGCTTCCTACAGTAAAGCAATTAGTCTTGATTCATTTGAAAGAACTGGGAATAACATGAATATAATAATTGCAAAATATTATTTTTATTATTCTCATTTGACACACTAATAATTGGAAAATCCACATCCTCCAACTTTGCAGCTGCTTCTTTTAACTGAAGACTGACAGTGCAGCACAGAAACAGGATCAGTACATAAACAAGAGTGCCATAAACTTTAATGAGCTTTTAAAAATAGCTAAATAAGTGTTAATTCCTCTCAACAGCTGAGACATTGCCTCCTAGCATTGCTAAACATTAATAAGAGATTTCTGTGGATAAATTCAAGGAAATTTTGCTGGAGGGAGGCCCTGATCAGAGTATCCTAGTGAATACTTTCTTCCCCTAAAGCTGGCCAGGATCTAAAGAGACAAGTGAGAAAGTCCTGAAGTCCTGTCGCACACCAAGAAACTCTTTATACTGGCCAACAGCAGCTAGAGCCTATGTCTCTCCAGAATTCCAGTGGAAAGATCTGTAAAATCTCTGGGGGTCTACAAGAAGAGAACAAAACACCTACATTCCATAAGATAGAAGTAAGCTGTGAAATGACAGTTCAGCCAGATTGGCTTCCAACTACTTCCCACACATCTATCTGGCCTCTGCGTGATCATCTAGGCAAAAGAATAGAAGATACCACTTATGGAAGATTTTCTATGCACCCGCATCTATGCTAAATGCTTCACATCTAATATCTCATTTAATCCTCAGAGCCACAGATGAGGAAATTAAGGCTTAAAGAACCTAAGTGACTCACCCAAGGAATCTCTGCTGCCAAAACCAATTCTTTTAACTACTACGTTATAATGTCTTTATACCGGTATCATTTCAAGCCCAAAGTTTAAGAATTTGTTAGCAAATTCCCAAAACATGTGTCAACTTTACTAAGAAACTGTAATAAATTTGGTTCAACTGTCCTTTGGGGTCCAAACACCGGATCATTCTTTAACCTACCAAAGGACACATAATCCAGGCATAGGTTTAGGCTTCAGAATCTGAACTAGAAAGGAGGCTAAATGTTATTACTTGGAGTCCTACAACCTCCTAATATTATATATTTCCGTAATATGCCCACTAAGCTTCTCTCCGCAGTGATGTGTTATTTTAGCATTCCTCCTCCTTTTGCCACTTCAATCTGTTCTGAATAGGACAGTATTCTCAGTCGGTCAAAAGTGTCATTTCCTTTTACAACCAAGGTTTGCACAATGATGCTAAATAATATAAATGATGTTTTATTTGATGACTTTTTATGCTTTCTGCAGCCTCCAGTGGGATGAAACACCTGGGTTTCCCCTGTAAATCTTGCTAGCTCCCCGATCTGCTGCAGCTATCAAGTTCTCCCCTGGAAAATTTAAATCTCTGCTTATAACATTAACTTCTTCTTCATTTAATTTTTTACTGCAAAGGGCTTACAGCTGACTTTATGGCTCTGGGATGATTAAGTTTTAATGCCACTCTTTCTTTATTCTTTGATCAACTTCCTCCATTTTCAATTTGAATACAATTGTACCTCTCTAAAAAGCATTTGTCACTTGCTGGTTTGCATATTTTAGGCAACCAGAGGTGGTTGATGTAGAGTGGAAGGCAGGCATTCCTGGGGAGAGCCACTGAATGATAGACTAACTCTAAGCCTTTCATGTGACTCCTGTTGATAGCAAACTCTCTCACATCAGTAAATCTTCCTGCTCTAGGTCTTGGCAGGCAATGAATTCCCAGAGAGGGTTATCGTACTAAATCCTTTTATTGTCATGCATAAGGTATGGATTGAGTCACATCTTTCAAAGTACTGAACCACCATTAGGGAAAACACATGAAACAAATACCTCAAAAATAATCCAAATCCTCTTCCACTCACCTACCTACCGAAAAAGCAAAGCCAAAAGAAATTGGGGATTTGTTTTGCAAATCAAAAAGTGCTCAGCTTTTTATATTCAAGAGCATACAGCCATTTATAATGATGTAGAACTTTTAATGACATGGAAAAAATGTTCACTATATATTCAGTAAATAAAAGCAGGTTAAAAAAACAGTAAGTGTGGCATAGATTCTTTTTAAAAATATGTTTATTTAAAAACGGAGAAAATTAGCAGTCATCTGTGGAGATGGTAGTATTATGAATGTTTTTATATTCTTGTTCTTTTTGCATCTCTGAGCTTTCTAAGTTTTCTGCATGGCTATATATTGCTTTCATAGTTTAAAAAAAATGAGTTATTTAAAAATAGAAGTCCCCTGCATTTAGGGTAATAATTGAAATTAAACAACCAGCGACAAAATTCTTGAGAGGTTAGAGGAAAATTAGAAGTTGAAAATAAATAAATAAATGATTGATAGGTAGGTAGGTAGGTAGGTAAGTAGGTAGATAGATGTAAATAATATATTGAGGGCATGGATATAGAGGCCACTTCAAGTTATATAGTCTTAACTACAATTTACAAGAATGAAAACCAGGACTCATAAAGCTTACATAAGTTGCCAAAGTGTGCATAGTTCATCAGGCTGAAGCAGATAAATCCCAAATCTGTGTGACTTCAAACGGCACTCTATTGTCATTGTGCCATACTTCCTTAATTGAAGTGCATTTCTATACACAATTGAGTTATGACAAAGATTCGGTGTTTTTATTGGAACATATTGATTCTCAGCGCCAGCATTAAATCAAGAGCATATTTCCAAACCATTTTCAGTCTTACTTTTAAAAAAATATATGTGCAAGTGTAAAATATATTAATTCCTTCCATTACAATTTATGAACATGTTACAGTTTATGATGCTTTTTTCATATTCATTAGTCTCCCTATTTGATTTATTCACTATGTAACTATATCATCAGAAATTATATGTAAAATATTTAACAAGTTGTATAGAAATATAAATTAATATATAAATCAATATATAAGCCAGAAATTAAAACCTCTCTTCTTGTCTCTAAGTAAACTAATCGATATAGATTTATAGAACTGGTTACAAATGATATAAATTGTAACATGAGTTGCTCATCTAGTCATTCTAATAATTTCCACAAATATTAAGAATTCCTGGTATCATCTTTGGTTTGGGGAGTCTCTCACTTTCTTACATTTAGCTCCTGTCTGAGCCACGATTTGATAGAAAACCACAACGAAGCTCTTCTAAATTGATGTTCACTAGGTCATAAGCGGTCTTAACAAGTCTTAACTGTGCTTACCATCAGCAATGTTGTTTATGGTACTGAATACTCTCTTAAGGTTCTGCTGACCTAAGAGCAATTGGCTTCAAATTTTTTCTATTCTTTATAATAATATCTAATATTGTATATATTCCATGTCTCTATAATCAACTAAGTCACAGAAATCATTCGTTGGCATGCCATAGTTAATTTGGTCTAGCTTTCCAGCACTGGAGACTCAGGGCTGTCTGTATGTGAATCCTGTCTACACCACACTTGTTTTAAATAACCTCAGTTTCTTCTTCTGTGAAATGGGGATTGTGATGTTTACTATAGCACTCAAATAAGTTATTACACATGGTGCCTGGCATAGAAGCCCCATTTAAACATTAGCTCTCACTTTTATTAATAAAATGAATACTGTTGGTGTCCCTGATGGTTAGTTGCCTTTTTGTTGGGATTTTAGCTCAATGGAAAGATCCATTAGACTTGTGCTTGAGATTTCAGGCTTTGGATGCAAAAAACCTGCTATGGGAGTATTTACAGCCAGAGCAGGGTCTCAGTATAATGGCTGGTGAGAGATAGACAACTTATTTGAAGGAAGAAACTGTGCTGCAGCTAGCTAGACACGAGGCAATGTGTAAGTTTTACGTAGGCCCCTTAACATCCCCCTGGCTCTTGTCTTGCTTACTTCCAACCCAATGGAAGTTGCAATCTTTCTAAAGCACAGATCTGATCATGTCACTTCTATGCTGAAATCCCTCCTCTGCTAGCCCAAAGGTCAGTGTGTGGCTTGCAATGCTTCACTCTCTGGTCCTAGACCACATGTGTTGAGGACTTGAGGCTTGCTTTCCAGACTCATTGCCCTCTCCACTAACATCCCAGCTACCCAGAGTTTCCCCCAGGACACTATGATCATTCATGTTGAAAGCTGTCTCAATTCAAGACCCAGGTTATATGTTACCTCCTTGGGGAACTTTCTCCAGGTCCCTCAGGCAGAGCTATGTCTCCTTATTCTATACTCCCAGCATACAGGATACTTAGCTCCATTATAACTCTTATGACTGTCTTCCCTTGAGGAGAGCAGCTGTGTACTTTCATAGCTGAATGCCCAGTCCTGAACACAAGGGGCAAAAAAACGTTTCCTGTAAAGGGCTAAATAGTAAACATTTTAGGTATTGTGGGCCAAATGGGCTCTGTCACAACTACTCGACTCTGCCACTGTAGCATTAAAGAAGTCCTAGACAAAAGTAAACGAATGGGCATGACAGTGTTCCAGTAAAAGTTTATTTAGTTTGCTGACCTGTGGGTGCTAACACAATGTCTGTCACACAGTGTGTGTAGATGGGTGTCAAGTGAAACAGAGTTCATCCATCCTTTATTTTAAATAGCTTGAAATGTAGAGCTTGAAGTTTGCTGGAGGGGAGGGCTGTGCTCTTTGAATAAGAGCACAGGGACATTCTAGGAAGTAAAGTATCAAGACCTTGACCTTTTTTCTACAAGTTCAAAGTTATTGAAACATTAAAACACGTGAGAGTTAAACTCAGCATATAAACACACTGCCTTCCGCCCTGCGTGGGGCAGGACTCCCAGGGATGAGTCTCCCTGGCACCAAGGGATTATTATCAAGTGCCAACTAGCAGTGAGACTGGAAAAAGACCTTGACCAAAAGGGGGAAATATTAACTACAAATGAGTTTTTGTGGCTAAGAGATTTCAAAGTGAGTCCGGAGGTTATTTATGCTTATGTATGACTCAGCAGGATCTCATTGACTGTCAAATTAGACACTATCCCAAAAGTGGGCTTCCTGAGGACTCTAGAGACATCTAGACACTATAAGCAGGGATGACAAGCTCAGGAATTCAGCACCCTGTCAGTGGGCCTTACTTTGGAATTCATGCTCCCCAGTGTACCCGAGTTAGTCTCATTTATAGTTTCCCTAGACATAGTACACATAGCTCTTCTGCTCCTTTTATTTGAATCTATAATTAGCACTATACTTGTTAAAATATATGTCCCAGAGACTTAAATCTTTGATCTGTTCATGTGCCAGTTGAGTCCTGAATCTCAGCAGAGTTGTAACACCTACTCTCCAGTTCACTGAACTCGCCCAGGACAACTAATAAGATGATGATGGACAACGTACATCCCAAGGAACAGAGAGTGTCTGTAACTGCAAACAAGATAGTTAGTTCCATCCATCTGCCCCATGGGATCTAAGTCCTTTCTCAATTAGAAACAGAGTGGGCATCACCATCCCAAAATCCTCAAGTTTGGGGAATGAACATGGACTAAAGTAGACTTATAATTTTTCTATTATAGACTTATTATTATTCTAGCAACAGAAGAAATGTTATCATTGATATAAAGGCAGTGGCCACCAGAGGTTCTGAGGGGAGGGAGAGGGAAGAATAGGTGTAACATGGGGACATTTTCGGGACATTGGACTTGTCCTGCATGACATTGCAATGATGGATACAGGCCATTATACATTTTGTCATAACCTATAAAATTGTGCAGAGCAGAATGTAAACTATAATGTAAACTATAGACCATGGTTAGTAGCAATGCTTCAAAAGGTGTTCATCAATTGTAACAAATGTACCACACTAATGAAAGATGTTGTTAATGTGGAAAGTGTGGAAAGGGGGTGGAGCATATAGGAATCCCCTATATTTTTTTACGTAACCTTTATGTAATCTAAAGTTTCTTTAAAAATAAAAAAATAAAAAATAAACATGTGGAGGCTATACTAATGTTTATGGCATCATTATTCACAATAGCCAAAAAGATGAAAGCAATCCAAGTGTTCATCAGCAGATGAAGGGATGAGCAAAACATGACACAGTAGAATTCTATTCAGCCATAAAAAGGAATGAAGTTCTGACACATGCTACAACAGGGATGAACCTTGAAGTCATCATGTGGAGTGAAATGTCAGACATAAAGAAAAATATTGTATGACCTCACTTATATGAAATCCCTTGAATATGCAAATTTCATAGATACACTGGATTACAGGTTTCCGGGGCCAGGGCAGGGGAGGAGAAGAGGGAATTACTGCTTAATGGGAACAGAGTTTCTTTTTGAGGTGATGAAAATGTTGGGGTAATGGTAGCACAATGTGAATGTGATTAATACCACTGAATTGTGTGCTCAAAGAGGTGTAAATAACACCTATATTACTGTTACTTTTTATTGTTGCTACAATACTAAATCTAAAAAAAAAAAAAAATGCGGGGGAAGATCTAGGCTGTCCCTGATCAAGGCTTGTTGGCTGTAAAACTTTAACAACAGCCCCCTAAAGATAAAAATCACCATAAATTAGGCAAAAGAAGAAATTGTTTCTGGATTCATCAAAAGGCTCAACCCAGAGCTTCCTCTGAACATGTTTTCTAGCCATGTACGCATTTATACCCCTCAAGTAACAGGAAAGCTAATAGAAAAATCTGGATATTGAAACTGCTACTGCAGAGTCGACTTTGTCATAGGACGCCTGTGCCTAAGCATTATTATTCAGCAAAGATTTTTCTTCTAATCCCTTCCATGCCATGTCACATTTTAGTCTCCCCTGAATCCCCATGGACTGGACCTTGCAGGAGTCAGCTTTTTGCAAAGTACAGGCATCAGTGGCAGGTGCAATAAAGAACAGGCCTTTGAAGGGACTGAGCCTCAGGATTGAATTAGCATCCCAGGGTTCTTGGACCCATCATGAAAGGAGCTTCTTAGAAAAAAGGACCAGATTTCCTGCTACCCTGAGCAGGTAGGATACTGAATATTTCATAACAATGCATCTCTGTCAAATGGCATTTACTTGTTCTGACAAACTAATAATGCAGACCCCCCCCCCCAATTACAAAGATAGAAGTAAATTTATCATATGAAAGGATGAATAAATGATTGAGCATGTGAAGTGTATAGAAAACCTAGGTCTGCAACAGAATTCCAAATCGTGGCTACAAAAGGCTCTAAATCAAATGTCCCTGAGAGCTTCCTCTGGTCTGACTCCCCACACACATCTTGCATGGTTGTGTGCACCATCATATGAAGTGCACAGCAACCTGGTTACCTGAGTGTTTACACTGCTAACAGCTTTTTAAAAATTTGTTTTCACTCCTGCTGAGCACAAGTCCACAGGCCCCTGAAATCCAAACATCACCAGGATGATAATATTTTTCAGCATAGCATTCAGTACTTTTCTCCGATGCTGTCAGGACCAAAGCAGTGGCAGTGTTACATTCCCTTACAGTGCGTCTGTCAGGTGTAACCCAATTGTTTTGCTCACTGGTCACTAAATCTGTCAGTCAGTCTTCACAGGTTTCTCCAAGCCACCCCACCCCACCACTCCTGCAGCCCCAACACCAGGAAAAACCTCCGCCAAATGCTGCCAAAGGAAATCATATACATATTAAAAAGACTGAAGGACTGATCAGAATCGACATTTGATATTTTGGGATTTGTAAATCAATTTACAAACTGTGTGATATACGGTCTATGAATCAAGAAGCAATAACCGTTTTATAAGGAAGATCATAAACCTGTCAAATGCTCTACCCCTAAGTGCATGAGAGACTGTTCTGATGCCAAAAAGGGATGCCATCACAGAGCTTGTACAGCAAAGCTAATGCATTTCTAATTTCACTATTAAAGCTGTGTTTTTAATAGTCCCCAAATATTGTTTTTCATTTTTTCTGACATGTCCAATATGGCTGTTTACACAACTGGGTCAAAGTAACTTTCTTTCAGCAGGCCAGCAAAGATGTGCGCCACAATTTTTACCCTCTGCACCCCAGAATTCCTGAAACCAGCATTTCCAGGGATTTCTGCACCTGTTTTTAATAGCTGGTCTTTTCATCCCCACCAGATGCTTTTTGCCATTTGAATACTCTTCTATCTTCCCAGGAGGGCACATGAAATGTCATTCTGTGATACAATGGTACAAGAGCACACCAGACTACATTAAAACATACAGGAGTGCTGGCTGGATGAGTCTCTGTTGCATTTGGAATCATGCGTTATTGGCAGAAATGCTATTAGCTTTCAACAATATTTTTCATTTATTCTGGTGTTTTGACAGTTTCAGAATTTAGCAGGGTAAGGGCTCATAGAGTTGTAAATATGTAACAGCTCAGACTTCACATAAGCAGCTTGACCTTGGGCAAATCCCTGCATCATTCAGCGGATTCATCTAAGCAACAGGACTACTGATACCCACCATATCCACCTCACCAGATCCAGGTAGCATCAAATGAGAAAAACATTCTAAATGCACTTTATAAAAGCACAAAGAAAGCAAAATAATATTGTGTCTAGTAGGACTCTGGAGCCAACAACCTGGGTTAGAATCCTGATTCTCATCTCCCCATTATGTGCCCAGAGACAACTTAATTCATCTCCCTGAGCTTCAGATTCCTCACCTGTACAAGGGAATAAAAACTATTATTCCAGAGGGATTGTTGGAAATAAAGTATATCCCCCACGAAAGGCATGTAACAACCTTGGCCCTGTGGGTGTGAACTCATTTGTAAATAGGGCCTTTGAAGCTGCTATTAATTAAGGTGTGCCCAAACTGAATAAGGATAGCTGAAGTCCTCATAAGCAAAGGAAATTAGACACAAGAAGACAAGCCATGGGGAGCAGCCAGAAGCTGGAAGCCAAAAGAACCCAGAAGAGACAGGGAGAACACCACCATGTGCCTTATCACGTGATGGAAAAGCCAAGAAACCCCAAAGATTGCTGGCCAGTGAGAAGACAATGAGCCCTGGAGGTGAAACAGTGAGCAAATAAAGTCCTATTGTTAACCCAACACACCGTATAGTATCTTTTTTAGCGGCTAGGAAACTAAAATAGAGTTCTTGTAAATCAGTATGCTGCTTGGTGCTTAGGCGATACATAATCAAAACACGTGGATATACTTTGTAAGTGGGGTTGAAGGAGGAAGTAGATATCAGCATGTATTCAAACCTCCATATTTAATCAAAAGTCTTTTACACTCCTTGTCTTGTTGGTAAGAAGCTAAGAAGGTTACTGTTTTCTTGACTTTCAAGTACTCTGGCTTTAAAGGCGAATGCCATAAGTATAATAAGTTATAAAAATAAAAACCTTTCATTTGTAAAATGCTAATTATAATGATGCTAATAGTAAAAATAACAAAAGTAGTGGATAATCAGAAAGCAGATGTGGCTCAAGCGATTGGGCTCCTGTCTACCATATAGGAGGTCCAGGGTTCGATTCCTAGGACTTCCCGGTGAAAGGCAAGTGGGCCTGCACCGTGCCATGGAGAGCTGGGGCAGCAAGATGACACAACAAAGGGAGATGCAGAGGAGAAACAGTGAGAGATGCAGCAGACCAGAGAGATGAGGTGGCTCAAGCAATTCAGTGTCTCTCTCCCACACTGGAGGTCGTGGGATCAGTTGTCTCCTAAAAAAGAGAAAGATGAGAAGAAAAGATAAGCAGACATGGAAAGAGCACACAGCAAATGGACACAGAGAGCAGACAGCAAGCACAAACAATAACGGAGGGGGAAAAGTAGTGGAAAATGTTGACTCTAGGGACTGGGATAGGGGGTGTAACAATTTGAAACTTTTGGGGAATCCCAAAATAGATCATGTTCTTGGAGTCAATCCATTCCTGTGGGTGTGGGACCCTTAGATTGGACTGAATTCATTTGGGGGCCTTTGATTGGCGTACTTCAGTGAGGCATGGCCCAGGGCAGGTCTCGGCCCACTTGCTGGAATCATGTACAAACATGTATAGGGAGAAACATGTGAGACACACAGAGAAAGAGAGCTGCCATTTCACCCTGCCATGTGAGAAAGGACTCCAGGATTGCCTGCAGCTGCAAAAAGACAGAGGAACCCTGAGAGGCTGAGAGAGAAAGCAGAGGCTGGGATCAGTGGAGTGGCCGAAGGTGAAGCAATGAGGCCCAGCAGATCCCTGCAAGACAAGCCATATGCCTGACTGCCCATAGCTGAGCTTGGAAAGAAAGTGAGCCTGGAGGAGAAGGCAGAGATTGGCCCCCATTTTGCCTTGCCAAGCACATGGCAGGAGTCCAGGATCACCAGCAGCTGACCCTTGGCAAGATAGCATCTCCGATGATGTCTTGATTTGAACGTTTTCACAGCCTTGGAAGTGTAAGCTCTTACCCTGATAAATTCCCATTATAAAAGCCAACCCATTTCTGGTATTTTGCATTGGCAGCATTTGGCAAACTAAAACAGGGGGTGAGAAGGAGGGCTGGGGCTGTTTCTCACCACATCGCACACATTTTTTAGGCATTAACTAGATGCAAGGCACTGTTCTAAGAACTTCACATTATTAATGGGTTTAATCGTCTCAAACTTCTGCAGGGCAGATTTGATCATCATCCTCACATCACAGAAAAAGAAAATGGAGTCAAAGGTATAAGATTACTTTGCTAAGACCCAATAGTTTGTGAGTGCCAGACCCCTTGTACAAATCCATAATGTCTCATCTAATTCCAACAACTAACTGGAAAGGACTTTTTAGGAGTAATGTTTCCATAACTTGCCTTTTTCTATAATTTTATTTTTTTAAATTTGAAATAAAATTATTAAAAATAATAATAAAAAGGGAAGCAGATATGGCTCAACCAGTTGGGTTCCTGCCTACCACATGGAAGGTCCCAGGATCAGGTCCTAGTACCTTCTAAAAGAAGACAAGCAGATGCTACCTCCCGCTGCAATGAGCTAGACACAGCCTTCTGCTGCAACAATCTGATGCCACAGGCCAGCAGACTCTGTAGCCTACGGGGAGCAGATGTGGCTCAGGTTGTGGGGCACTCACCTCTCATGTGGGAGGTCCCAGGTTTGGTTCTCAGTGCCTCCTGGAGAAGGCAAGCAAACAAGGAACAAAAAGATGAGAGAACCATCTGGGGGAGGGAGGTATAAATAAAAGAAAAAATAAAGTAAATAAATAAATCTTTTAAAAAATAATAATAATAATAAAAATAGAAGTTATCTAAAACAAAAACAAAAAAACATAATGCCTGGGTCCAGAGACCATATTCTAAGGCAGAAAATCTTACTGCCTTACTATAAACCTTGTTGTTTGTTTGACATTTTTAAAAATGTTTAAGGAGATATTAGCTCTCACATCCCACCACCACCACCCAAGCAGAAGATGGAACATTTTATTTATTTTCTGGACAACTTCAATCAAAGAGGATATGGCTTCCAAGTTTCCAGACTTAGCTGAGGTCTGGGGTAAGACTTCTAACTAGAAAAGGAAGGATTGAGTTCAGGTTTGCATACTGAAAAGTGACAGCTCACCAGTTCCCTTACCCTGCCCAGCTCCAGAACACTGTCAGCTTCAGGGATCATCTCTCAGCATATGACTCCCAAATATGGATCTTCAAATGTGAACTCTTTCAAGCCACTACCCACCATCTGAATTTTTAGTTGATTGATAGACCACAAGTTCAATTTGTACAAACTCAAATTCACATAGGTCATAAATTCATATGTCTTAGACACTCAGGATGGAGACCTTGGTACCCAGCTCCTGCCTACAGATGTATCTACCAATTATCTCTCTTTCATCCACTTCAGCTCCTCTTCCTGACTTCCTTATATCTGCCAAAGTCATCACCATCTGCCCAGTCACTGAACTCAACTCTTCTTTCTGTCTCTCAATCCCATAGCAGTCAGTTTCCAAATCCTGACGATTGTACCTTTGAATAATGATCAAAATGACCCCTCGATTCCAGTTCCACTGAACTCTCCTTACCTAGACACTAAATTTCTCCCCATGACTAGTCAATGAATTCCTGCAGATTTTCTCCTGTTTAGTTGCTCCACCTTTTTCCAATCTATCCTAAACATGATGCCAGATTAATATACCACAAGCATGAAGTTAATTGTCACTTCCTTGCTCAGAAATCATCAAAATTTCCCTTTAAAATATAAAATTATTATCCTTACTCAGACACTGCACAGGGTGGTGGGGCACAGAGATGATTATGCCATCACTTCTATGCTCATGATGCTCATAGTACAATGAGGAACATAGATAAATAAGCCTGCCATTGTGGTAAAGGATGCAAAGAGCAAGAACCCAGGTGCAATGAGAGCACTGAATGCCTGAGCTGGGGATTCAAGCATCTCAAGTTCTGCTCCCAATATTCTTGTTTCCTAGAATTCCTGATTGGATCATTATACTTTAGTCAAACAGGATATCTCACAGATCCCATATGTTTTTTAAAAAGCCCCAAGCTTTTGCTTATACAGTTCCCTTCTTCCCATGCTCACTTTCCTCCCCTTACCTAGTTAATCTTAAAGCGTGAAATTCTCCTTCCTTCATGTATAGAGAGGGTTCTCTGTCCCAGGCCCTGTGCTGGGTTCTGGAAATAGAACCAAGGAGAAGGTAGACAGAGTCCCTACCCCCGCAAGCCAAGTAGGAAAAAGAATAGAACAAAACTTGGTGTTAGCTATTTATAATTGTGATAAATGCTTTGAAGGGTAAGGGAGCATCACTGTGAGAGGGCCTAATCTACTCTGGGGAAACACTTTAAGAAACCTTCAAAACCAGTATGAAATGCCACTGAGTCTTGGAACAATTCAAACAACCAACCTGAAAATAATTGTCTTGATCCCAATTTTGTGATCCTTTAAAATACTTCTGGCATTTGTCATATTTTGCTTATAATTATCTATAGATGCATGCTTTCCCTCCTCAGTAAGGACAAGGACCATGATTTTTGTCTTGCACATAACAAATATGGAATAAAAATTTCCTGGAATAAATTTACAATACAATAAAGCTTTATGTTGATTGTGACATTTTGAAGCTCAATGGACCCCAGAAGATTAGGTTTTTAGAGTTAATCCATTCCTGTGGGTATGGACCTATTATAGTGGGATCTTTTGATTAGGTTACTTCAGTTATGGACTTTTGATTAGATTATTTCAGTAGGACTTGGTCTGGGGTAGGTCTTAGTCCTCTTACTTGAGTCCTTTATAAATGGGATGAATTCAAGAGGAAGAGAGAGAAAGCCAGGGGAACAGGGAGCTGAAAGCAAAGAGACTTGGAGGAGAAGGAAGAGACTAGCAGATACTGCCATGTGTCTTACCATATGACAGAGAAGTCCAGGATCACCAGCAGCCAGTCTTTGGGGAGAAAGCATCGCCTGATGATGCCTTGATTGGACATTTCATAGCCTCAGAACTGTAAGCTTGCCAGCAAATAAATCCCCATTTTGAAAGCTAACCCATTTCTGGTAGATTGCATTTCCACAGCCTAACCAAACTAAAACATTGGTATCAACCCAAACTTAGAAATATTCATAAAGGAAAGAAGGGAGAAGAAAATGGAGGATGTCAAGAAAGTGTGGAATGACTTACCTTTAGTGTTACAAGAGGGAGTAATTCCAGGAAAGCTTTCAATTGGAAATTACATGGTGGACTCATTAGAAAGGACAAGGGAATAGGAGTCCACAGGAAAGCTTATTGAGGGAAGGGAGGTAGGTTGTATTGGTTCCATTCTCTCTAGGATTACCTTTTCTATAACTTAGAAAGGAATTTCAAATCAGTTGATGTTTCCTCATTTATTGAGGAACTTATCCCACAGGGACTCCACAAACCCATTAGATGCCTTTGTTTAAAACTGAAGAATCTGCTCCTCCAGGTAGACACTGGCTCATGGAGCCAGAGCTTGAATTTTAGTTCCCACTAGCCATCTCTGCCATGGACCTTATACAAGGCACAATCAAGAAAACACAGATATACACTGTGATTTTGGGGAATATTGCATTGTGTAGTACTCTATGAAATCTCAGGGCAAAAAACAAGCCAGAATTTTTCAAAAAAAATGGCAAAATAACGTGCTTCTTGAAAGGGTGACCACCCAGGGATAACCCCAAAGTCTGCTTAGGTGATTTATCACAAAAAAAAATCACCCAAATTCCTGGTAGTCTTTACTTATAAGAATTAATAGTCAGTACTCATTTAAAATGATCTTTTACTTTAGTAATTTTCCAAGGAAGAATGACATTCTAAAGAGCTTCCAGATTTCCTGGACAATTTTGTTTGTCACTTTCAATGAATAATGCCTTATTTTTCAGAGGTATAAATTCATTGCTTCCTTAATGAAGGTACAGACATTAAGCTATATTTAGGAAGAAAAAGAGAGTAAGGATGTAGAGGACCTAGATATCAAGGGCCTCAGCATATGGAAACAGCTCTTTTTTCTTATTTCATTTTAAAAGTTCATGCCATAACCTCATGAACTCTGTTATAACTATGGTTCTTGGCCCTTAAGATAAAAACAATAAATGTATATTCAACTATTAAAATTAATGGTAATAATAGGAATAAATAAATAATACCTTGTCTTTACATAGTCATTGCAGTTAAC
>JAQZBX010003443.1:45176-65348 GCA_029593785.1 Cabassous unicinctus
AAAATAGAATTTGTAATTCATCTTTGGAACCAATTGCACTGGCAGCTATTTAGCTTCTTTTTAAATCAATTTCCCTATCACATTCATAATGAATTTCAGTCAATAGTTCATAGTGTCCTGGCAAGCCAGTGTAGCATTTAATGACATGAGATGGCACTTACTCATCAGCTGGCATCTGTAGATGCTGGAAAGCTACTTCAATACCACTTTGAGGAAGGGCCACTGTGATTGCTCCCATTTTGCAAATAGACAATTTGACAGCAAGCAATTAATTAAGGTTACTTAACTACTTTGAAAACCCATTCTAGCTAAGATTGTCTCAGATCTAGCCAAGTAACCTTGGCCAGTCATGTAATCTTTCTGAACCTATTTCCTCATTGATTATATTAACAGATTAAATTAGGCAATTATAAAGTAACTTCCAAAAACATTATTTTTATTTTTTTGACTTTTCATAATCATGACTTAGAAAGTTGTGTAAAATCCAAGTAGGCTCAAATCACAGAAATACATTCTAGAACTACACCATCTTATAGAAACATTCTACAAAGATGAAATGTTCTGTAATATACAAGGCCACTATCCACCTGTCTGTCCCCAGTGAGCATTTGAAATGTGGCTACTGTTACTGAAAAAGTGAATGTTTTATTTAATTTCAATTAATTTAAATTTTAATAGCCACATGCAGCAATTGGCTACAATAATTGATAGCACGGATCTAAATGAAGACTTGAATTTCCATGGTAAGTCTGCAAGAGGACTGCCCCTGAGGAGGCAGAAGAAGCTGGACTTCCTAGAATATAAGGGACTGCTTCTTTATAGTTCAGCTATAGTTCAGAGCTTTCCATGGCAGAAGACCTAGACCAGGTGAGCAGATTCCCATGTCATCCTTTTAACATAAGACAACCTTTGTTCCCCCAAAACAAGGAAGATTTGCATAACAGCTTCTTGCATGAGAGTCCATCCATACATAATCACCATATAATTTACCATCCAAATTGTGACACTTTTAAGAGTGAAGGAGGGCACTATTAATAATTATGAAAGGAAAAAAGGATATATACCAGGACTGTCCCATGCAAGCCCGGATGTAGAGTCACTCTAAAATCTAAATGCAATTGTAGATTCCCTGATACCCAGGATCTTAGAAAGCTAAGGTAAGTCTTTTAATGTCAGCGTGCACTTTATAAAGTATTTTGCAAGATGAAGTCCATGAACCTGAGGTGCTTCTTAAAACTGCAGACTCCTGAGTCCCACCCTAGACTTAGGGATCAACATCTCTGGATGGGGTCTCCAAAATCTGAATTACTGGATAATTCTCATGTACACCAAAGTTTGAAAAAGATTATAAAAAGATGGTATCTGGAGATTCTAGCTAATGAAATAATGCCACCAAGAGATAATGAGATACAGGCACTATTGCTTCCAAGTTGTATTAATAATGTTATCTGTGAAATGTTTTTGACAAGTTTCATGCTCAAACTCTGTGGTGGGAAGTCCATACTGAAAACATTTATTCTAAGCAAGGCAGCTCAACGAATTGTCTGCTCTGATCCTTGACATCCCCAGATTCTTTTAACTGCAGCATCCTTGAGACTAATGCTGAAAACACAAATGATTTATTCTTCTTAGTCTTCCACCTATTCTAATGTTGGGGCAAAGCAAGAAAGAATAAGTCAAGCAAACCAGTAAATAATGATTAAGAGAGTGGTAAGTGCTATGAAAAAAATTAAACAGCCTGATGGGACACTAGAATTTAAGGAGGTTCATGAAGGCAAGAATTGCTGTTTGTCTTGTTCACTGATTTATTCTCAGTGTCTAAAATGCTGCCTGAAACATAGTAAATGCTCACTAAATATTTGTTGAAAGAAAAGACATGATGGAGGGGCAAGAAAAGCAGAGCTCTTCAAAGAAGTAACATTTCAAGTAAGATCTTTATGAAAAGGAGCCAGGCTAGGAAGACCATGGCAAAGAACATGGCAGAGGAAGAGCAGGAGACAAAGCGCAGAGGTTGCAACAAACTTGTCATGTTCAATGAACAGAGCAAAGTCCAGTGTAGGTCAGTATGGTGACCAAGAAGAGAATGGTACTAGGGAGGTCAGTGAGATAGATTGGGACCAGATCATATTGGGCCTTGTGAGAAAACGGTGGTTTCAAAGGAAGAGAGTCATGTGCTACGGTTTATGTAGAGAAAGAGCTGTAGGAACAGAAGAGTAGAAATAGGAGGACCACTTAGAAGGCTATAACAAGACTCTAGATGAGAGATCATGGAGACATAGACTAGGGTGGCAGGTAGAGGAGACAGAGAAAAGTGGGGAGATGATGAATATGTTTTAGAGCAAGAGCTGTCAGGAGTAGCTGATGGTTTGAATGTAAGTGACATGACAAAAGGAGGACGCACATATAGATGATGTCAAGGTTTCTGGCCTGAACACACAGTGTTTTCCATGATGCATTTCAATGACACTAGTTTTTCATATTCACGTGCTCTGTGGCCATGTCTCTGCACACAAGACTGGGTTAAAAATTCCTCATCTCAGTCTTACTTCCCAGGAAAAGGAAATGTTGGGTTTTCATCCTGAATACAGAAAAGTCCATACTGTCAAAATCCTGGCACTTGCCAGGTTTGTAAATCTGTAGTTTCAGCCGTGAGGCCTCTTATCTCCCTTAATAGAGAAGCCATGGCAACAAGGTCTAACCAGCCCCAGCCATGGAAATGTTTTCACTCTTTTACCAACTTGTGGAAATAGAGTTTTAATTATTAAAGCACTGATTGCTGGCTAAGTACCAGAGAATAGCAAGTATGAAGCCAGTTCTGGACATAATCCAAGGGAGAGAGTTATAGGAATGGCCAAGATAGGAACCAGAAATTACACTGAGGTCAAGTTGAGAAGATGTCAAGATTGGAACCAAGAATCTGTGACTAAAGAAATGGCCAAGGTGACAGAAATATGAGGAGTGATCTCATGAATTTTACCAGATGGCTCCAATCTTTCCTGGGCTCTTACATCCCAGCTTTTGTCCCATGCTTCAAAGGCACCCAAAACACTTGACTGACCATCATCTCAGCAACCAAAAGGGGTGGAAGGAGGATTTAAGTGTTTTCTATCAATACCAGATTAATTGCAGCCTACTAACTCTGTTTTAACATTGTTCATTTCATCACATAATGGTGTTTAAAGCAACACTTCTTCCAACAGAAATGAACAAAATTGGATACTGTCAAGATGTCACCTTTGTGTATGAAAATGACTCAGCTGATATTTGAAGGATCTTTCTACTGATTGCCTATTGTCAGAGCATTAGATAAGAGGGGAGAGAAACTATGGCTTCTGATTGTTACAGCCATGACAAGAAAGGCCTTGAGTCACATCTTATTAATTTACTGTGGAACAGAATGTCACATTGACATTTCAAATTATCCTGTTGCTTTGTTCACGGGATTATTTTGAGCTTAAACTCATTGAGTTTCTAGCTTGGCTATTTATATGTACTATGACTCTAATCTCCTGATATCTTGACCTACACCCAAAACCAAATTTTAATATTTATAGAATTGATTAACTTCTGAGTCTTTGGGGTCAGACAGACCTAAGCTCAAATACTCCTTGCTCCATTTCTTAACTTGGTGGCCTTGGGCAAGTGACTTAGTGTCTTTTTGCCTTAGTTTCTTTATTTGTGAAAAGAAAAATAATAATATTTACCTAATAGCTTTTTATCAGGATCAAGAGACATGTTATATGAAAGGCATTTAAATCTATGCCAAAAAAAGGAAACTCATAGTAAAATGATAGCAATAATAATAGTCATAATAATAATAGCTAATATTTTAGCACTTCCTAATTGTCAAGATTTTATCTAAGTAATTAAAAATATTTACAAATTTAATCTTCACAAAAACTCCTAAATTAAGCATTATAATCATTATTTTCATTTTACAGATGATGAAACTGAGGCCCTGGAGTTAGATTAATTGCCATCAGTCTATCCCAGGCAATCTGGCTTCAGAGCCTGCATTCATACTCTGTGATTCTACATCTGTATAGATTTCTTGAAATAGACCCATATACAAATTTAGATCTCTAACCCAGACTTCATCCTGAAATCCAGCTTCACATATCCAATATACAACTGCTTTTTTGTCATTTTCCTTCAATGTCTAACAGACTTTCAGGTCCAAATTCAACAGAGAATTGAATGAGCTCCTCCTCCCCTGGAACCTGCTCTAGCCACTATCTTTCCCATCTCAATTGATTACAACTACATCTTTCCAAAGGCTACCAATCACTTGTCATGCCTCTATTTGTCTCACAACATACATCTACAACATTAGTAAACAATTGTTGGCTATACTTTCAAAATATATCCAAAATTCAACCGCTTCTTATCACCTCCTCCATTCTACCCTGGCCCAAGCCACCATCATGTCTTGCCACCACTATAGCCTCCTAACAGGTTGTTCCAAATCTGCCCTCATGTTCTTTCATTCAATACTAAACCCAGGAGCCAGAGACATCTCAATACCCTCCAACAGCTCCCCATCCCACCCAGGATAAAAACACAAATTTGTACAGTGGCCCACAAGGCCCTACATACTATGACTCCTTGCTATCATCTCTGTTTTTATTTTTGTAAGACTGCTGTTACAAAGTACAACAAACGGGGTGGCTGAAAACAACAAAAATTTATTCTCTTACAGTTCTGAGGCCAGAAGTCCAAAATCAAGGTGTTAGCAGGACCATGTTCTCTCTGAAAGTTCTGGAGAAGAATCCTTCCTTGAATCTTCCTAGCATCGGTGGTTGCCAGCAACCCTTGGTATCCCTTGGCTTGTAGCTGCATCACTCCAATTTCTGCACCATCTTCCCTCTGTGTATGACTGTGTCTACAAATTCCCACCTCCTTATAAGGACAGTCATCAGATTTAGGGTCCATCCTAATCTGGTATGAACTCATCCTAACTTTATTACATCTTCAAGACTGTCTTTCCAAATAAGGTCACATTCTGAGGCTCCAGGTAGATATGAATTTGGGGAAGACACTATTCAACCCAGAGTAATTTCACTTTCCTACATTTTTGCCTCAGGTCTTCAGGAAGATATCTTAAGCTGGTAGCCCCACTTCCCAGGCCCAGCCCAGCACCCTCACTTTCCTTTTTTTCCTTATGCATTACTATTTTGTTTTACTGCAAGTCCCATGATTTAATATTTTCTCCTTTTCTCTTCAAGGCTACCAATACCTAGATCACCTCTCAGGGTTCTTCAACCAACCATGACTAGAAGTGAAGTAGAAGAAATGGGCCCCCATCTTCCCACAATGCAAGCCTCTGTGAGTTTAAAATCTTTGGCAGTCTGGTATAGGACAGATGAAGACAACCGCATGTTAGAATCACATATGGAGTTTTTTTAATAAAAATAGCAACTACTTTTTTTACTTATTCTAGGGTGGGGCCAAGGCATTGAATTTCCCAGGCGATTTGAAGGTGTAGCCAGGGTTCAAAACCACCAGAGTAGAGTACACAGAGTCGACACAGAGAAGACCTGGGCTCAAGGCCTGACTCCAGCTCTCACCAAGTGTGTGACATTGACAAAGTCACTTCATTGCTCTGAATTGGATTCCCGATCAGTAAAATAACAACTCCTATTTCTCAGGATTATTAAAGAAGAAAATTATCTGAAAGTATTTTATGAAGGGCTATACAACTATTGGGTAGTTATTCAAGGGGTTAGAGGAAGAGATCAGAGAACACTGGAATAAACAAAACAGAATAACCTAGGGGATTCCACTCCAAACAAACACCTATGATGACACAAGGAGAGGATGGAGACAAGGAGGCATAGGGCATAGAACCCTGCAATGGGGTATTCCACCATAAGTGTCAACAGTATTGACTTTTTAATTACCATTACCAAAGTAATCCATATTCTTTGTGCAAAACATAGATAATGAGAAGAAAACATAAAATATTATCCAGAAGCCAACTACCCAAGGATAGCTATTATTATCTTAATATTCTTCTAAGCTCCCTCAATGCACATAGATGCACAAATATGGAAGACAAGGATCCTATGATACACATTGTTCTATAACCTCCTTTGCTCACTTACTACAACATAAGCATCTTTTGATATCAGTAAATACAAATCTTTATATCATTGTCCTAAAGGCCACATTGTAGCCAGTCTTCTAGAATATACCAGTTAGGCTATTTCCAATTTTACCTTTTATAAATGATTCTGCAGTACATACTCATGCATATGTAACTGTACACTTATCCAGTTATTTTGCAAGAACAAATTCCAAGGAGCAAAATTGCTCAATCAGAAGAAAACAAAATCAAAATTATTGTATAGGGTTTTTTCATTATAGGAGGAATACAGGATTTTTTTTTTTTAATTCAAGCAATATATGGTAGTTGCTCAATAAAATCTATGTTCCTTTGTTCTTTCTGATTACACTCCCAGACTAAATTCTCCCAACCTCTTTTGACATTGGGTGTGGCCAGATGACTGAGTTTAACCCAATGGAATGTGAGCTGAAGTGGTAGAAGCGACTGCCTGCTTGCCTCATTACAACATCTCCTGCACCTTATACAAAAATTAACTCAAGATGGATCAAAGATCTAAATATAAGAGCCAATACCATAAAGATCCTGGAAGATAATATAGGGAAGCATCTACAGGATCTTGTTTTAGGAAATGGTTTCATGAACTTTACACCCAAAACTTTGCACAAGCAACAAAAGAAAAAAATAGATAAATGGTTGCTTATGAAGCATTACTCTTGAAATTGAAACTTAGCCTAGTATTACAGGGTGACTAAGCATTACCTTCTGAGAACCTCCTTGTTGCTCAAATGTGGCTTCTCTCTAAGCTGCATTTAAATAAATGCAATAAATTCCCCCCAGCATGGGACATTACTTCCAGGGATGAGCCTCCCTGGCACCGAGGGATTACTACCAAGCACCAACTAGCAATGCAATTGGAAAAAGACCTTGACCAAATGGGGGAAAGGGTAAAGACAAATGAGTTTATATGGCTAAGAGACTTCAAAGGGAGTAAGGAGGTCATTCCAGAGGTTTTGCTTATGCAGGATTGGGGAATGAACTATGGACTAGAGTGGACTAACTGGTATCCTACTATAGACTTATTGTGATTCTAGCAATGGAAGAACTTACATCATTGATGTGGAAGCAGTGGCCACTGAAAGTTCTGAGGTCAGGGAGAGGGAAAACAGGTGCAATACAGAGACATTTTCGGGAGTTGGGAATTGTCCTGAATGACACTGCAATAACAGATACAGGCCATTTTACCCCTTGCCATAACCTACAGAACTTTGTGGGAGAGAGGGTAAACTACTATGTAAACTATAATCCATGCTTAGTGGCAGTGCTTCAAAATGTGTTCATCAATTGGAATGAATGTACCACACTAATGAAGGATGTTGTTAATGTGGGTAAATGTGGGTGGTGTGGGGAGCGGGGTATATGGGAATCCCCTATATTTTTTGTGTAACATTTATGAAATCTAAATATCTTTTTTTTAAAAAAAAAAAAAAAGATAGATAAATGGGACCTCCTCAAAATTAAAAATTTTGCACTTCAAAGGAGTTTGTCAAGAAAGTAAAAAGGCAGCCTACTCAATGGGAGAAAATATTTGGTAACCATATATCTGATACAGGCATGTAGCAGTTTGGCATTGTTTATGAATTCCAAAAATAGATATTGGATTATGTTTATAAACTGGTCTGTTACTCTAGGCATATTATATTGTATTGGATTCAGAGGTTTCACTCTTACTTAATTAAATTATGATTAAGACTTTGATTGGGCCATGTCAGTAGGACGTTGAATCCCCACCCCCTTGGTGGGCAGGGGCTCACAGAGAAAATGACAAGGCATTTGAGTTAGTTGGAGTTGAATGCTGGAGCCCTGGGAAGTAAATACACAGAGAAGCAGATACATGAGGAAAGAGAGAAGGCTCCATTAGACACGGCAGAGGCCCCGAGAAGAGAGACAAGCCATTCACCTGATAGTCTACACCTGGAGTTGTGGAGAGAGCAGAGCAGCTAAGCCCAGAGAGAAACAAGGCCTGTGAGAGAGATGAGGACTATCCCAGCCTACAGCTAATATTGAAAGATGCTGAGACCACAGAGATTTAAGATGAAGAGGAACCCTGAACCCTTGCAGACGTCAGCAGCCATCTTGCTCCAACACGTGACAACAGATTTTGGTAAGGGAAGTAACTTACACTATATGGCCTGGTAACTGTAAGCTTCTACCCCAAATAAATATCCTTTTATAAAAACCAACAGATTTCTGGTGTTTTGCATCAGCACCCCTTTGGCTAATACAGGGCCTAATATCCAGCATGTATAAAGAAATCCTATAACTCAAAAATAAAAAGACAAACAACCCATTTGAAAAATGGGCAAGTGATTTGAATAGAAACTTCTCCAAAGAAGAAATACAAACAGCTAAAAAGCACATGAAAAGATGCTCAACATCACTAGCTATTAGGGAAATGCAAATCAAAACTACAATGACATAGCATCTTACACCCATTAGACTGGTGGCTATTAAAAAAACAAAGGACTACAAGTGTTGAAGAGGATGTGGAGGAATGGGAATCCTTATCCACTGCTGGTGGGAATGTAGAATGGTGCAGCCATTGTGGAGGACAGTTTGGCAGTTCCTCAGGAAGCTAACTATAGAACTGCCATATGATCCAGCAATCCCACTGCTGGGTATATACCCAGAAGAATTGAAAGCAGGGACACAAACAGATATATGCATACCAATGTTCATAGCAGCATTATTCACTATTGCCAAAAGTTTGAAACAACCCAAATGTCCATCAACAGATGAATGGACAAACAAATTGTGATATATACGTACAATGGAATATTACTCAGCTGTAAGAAGGAATGCAATATTAACACATAGGATAACATGGATGAATCTTGAAGACTTTATGTTGACTGAAGCAAGCCAGGCACTGAAGGACAAATATTACATGATCTCACTGATATGAATTAAGCAAATTGAGCAGACTCACAGAGCTATGGTCTGGAAGATAGGTTTATAGGAGACAGAAAGGGAGAAGAAGGTCATGAGCCAATGCCCATATGGGCAAAATCTATGATAAGGTGGAAGTCTGTACTTGTGCAGTAGATGGGCATGACAGTGGTGCAGTGATACCATTGGGTTGGGCAGTGCTGGTTTGTGAGTGGGGTAGGGTGGGGAGGGTGGGTTGGACTGTCCATGGAATGGGGGGGATAGTTGGGGGAAGGAGCAGATGAACACTGGGATTTGCAGGTATGTGGTAAAACTACAACATTGGGAATGTTCTTTTGGCAATATGGCAGAGGAGGGTTACTAGTTTAGGGTATTGGATGTGGGGGATATTCGGTACAGGGTGCACCTGGGGCAGGCTTCTAGAGAGTATGTGAGTGTTCGCCTTGTCATAGTGTATTGTATCAGTGGGTGGATACCCACATAAGGAGCAGGAAGGTGTTGGTCTCCCATCCTGGGGAGTCCTGCTATGGTCTCAAATAGAGAGACGGGAGTCTCTCGAGAGCATAGGCAGTGCCTAATACGGGAGACCTCAACGTTGTTGCAAGTAACTATGAATCTTATTCTTTAAGGAGTGAAGCTTGGTGGTTGCTGTGGGTCCCGAGGGGAGGGGAAGGAGGAATAGAATAGATGGAACATGGGGCATTTTGGGGGCAATGGAAGTGTTCTACATGATCTTGCAATGACGGATACAGGCCATGTTAAATTTCACCAAAATTTATAGAAGTGTATGGTCCAAAATGTAAACCATAATGTAAATCACTGATCTTGGTTAGTAGCAATGTTTCAATATTTGTACATCAAATGTAACAAATATACCAACAACATGTAAAATGTTATTAATTGGGGAAAGGGGAAAAGAGGGAATGTTGGGTATGTGGGAATGCCCTATATTCTGTATATGACTTTTCTGTAACCTAAATCTTCTTTGGCGGCAAAATGAAAAAAAATAAGACACTGGGAGAATAAAGGGAAGAAAATGTCACTGTAATGTGGGACAATAGATCTTACAGTGATGAAAGATATAATGTCAACTTTTTTTAATTTTATATCTTTTTATTCCAAATTACTTAAAAATCTTTTATATTTTATTTATCTTTAAAACTATAGGTATTTCATTTTCTTACTAATTGTATTTTGTTATTTTGTTGGCTTCATTTCTGAGGAAGTTTTGGATCACAGAAGGGTTACAACTGTGGCAGGGGAGGATCGATGGTGTGGGGTGTCAGCGATGGGGGATGCATGGGAGGAGGTTCACCTGGGGCAGACCTATAAGGCATACAAATTTTTTCAAGTATTCACGGGGCATTGTAATGATGGGTGGAGATTCACACAAAAACCGAAAGAATATCAAATTCCCATGCTGGGGAGCTCTGCCACATTCTCTAATGGGACAACAAGAATCTCCCAAGTACAGAGGTAGTGACAAGTGAAGGAGGATGGACCATTAACAGGCCCTTCATATTGATTACTGTACTTATGAACCTTTACTTTTGAAATTGAAACTTAGCCTAGTATTATAGGGTGCTTAAGAGTAACCTCCTGAGAGCCTCCTTGTTGCTCAAATGTAGCCTTTCTCTAAGCCAAACTCAGCATATAAACACATTACATTCCTTCCAGCATAGGACATGACTCTGGGGGATGAGCCTCCCTGGCTCCAAGGGATTACTACCAAGCACCAACTAGCAATGCAACTGGAAAAAGACCTTGACCAAAAGGGGGAAAGGGTAAAGACAAATGAATTTATATGGCTAAGAGACTTCAAAATGATTCAGAAGTTCATTCCAAAGGTTACACTTATGCACGTCTCAGCAAGATATCATTGACTGCCAAAGTAAATATTGCCTCAAACAGCAGAGACATCCAGACACTAAAGGCAGGGCAGACAGCTCAGGAGTTTGGTGCCTTGCCAGTGGGCCCTACTTGGGAATTTATGCTCCCCAGTGTGACAGAGATGGACTCAGTTGTGGTTTCCCTACACATGGCTCTTCTATCCCTTCTATTTGAACCTATAGTTAGTGCTAGAGTTGGTAGGTGTATGTCCAAGAGACTTAAACCTTCAGGCTGTCCATGTGCCAGCTGGACCCTGAATCTCTCAGAATGGCAACACCTACTCTCCAATTCATCAAGGAGATGATGATGGACAATGACCACCCCAAGGAATAGAAAGTGTCTGCAACTGCAAGCAAGATAGTCCCATCCATCTGCCCCATGGAATCTAAGCCCCCTCTCAATTAGAGTTGGAGTAGGCATCACCATCCCAGAATCCTTAGAAATGGGGAATGAACGATGGACTAGAGTAGACTTATGGTTATTCTACTATAGATTTATTGTGATTCTAGCAATGGAAGAACTTTTATCATTCATGTGGAGGCAGTGGCCATTGGAGGTTCTGAGGGAAGGGGGAGGTAAAAACAGGTGTAATATGGGGACATTTTCAGGACTTGGGAATTGTCCTGAATGACATTGCAATGACAGAGGTAAGCCAGATATATCTTGTCATAACTTACAAAATTGTGCAGAAGAGAGTGTAAACTACAATATAAACTATAAGCCATGCTTAGTGGCAATTCTCCAAAATTTATTCAATTGTAACAAATATATCACACTAATGAAGGATATTGTTAATGTGGGAAAATGTGGAAGGAGTTGGGAGCAGGGCATAGGGGAATCCCCTATATTTTTTATGTAACATTTATGTAATCTAATTATCTTTTTTTAAAAGTATATTTAAAATAATAATAGGAGGTATGGGAAAAATATACCACATGTACACAATAGACCATAGTTAGTGGTAATTGTCTGATAATGTTCTCTCATAAAATGTAACAAATGTTCCACAACAATATAATGTGTTGGTGGAGGGGTATTGTATGGGGATTTTGCACATTGTGTGTGATTGTTTCTCTAATGATTTTTTTTTTCCAAAAAACAAAAAAGAAAACCTCTCCTGCAATTTTCCACTGCCTCCTTTACCTCCATTGTTGGATGACAAACATTAATGTGGCTATATAGGGCTCTATAGTTTGACTCAAATGTAAATGTATCTATTTTTGACTACCAAAAGTTACCTGATATACATAAAAATCCTTTACATAAACTACTTTCATACCAAGCATCAAGCAGATATACCTCCAGAAATGAGAGTATTTAACACTGCCCAGAAATATGTAGAAAAAAAACTTCTACCTCAAAGACATAAAGTAAAAACAACAGCAAAGCTCTACATTTGATTATAAAAAATGTTGCCCCATTAACATTTGTCCTGTGAGTTCATTTTTTTTCCAATATAGCTCAGTATAGACAAAAGCAACAAGGCTCTGAGTTTAATAACGTGTTAGAATTAAAGGTGGTAAGCAATGCCCAGGGTTTTTCTTAGTTTTTCATATTTCTTATTTATAGATAATTTCAGATAATACTTACAAAACACTGAACACACAGCTAGATACATAGTTCAATATGTACGTTTTTGTTTCTCAGAAGGCAATACTTGCCCTGGAACTTTTAGAAAAATGTCACATTACTGATGACATTTCTAACTGAGCTTAAGAACACTTATACCACCTTTCATTTTTTAAAGGTAAAATCTGTTTTTGCTCAATCACTATTCTACATCTTCCTATAAGAGCAGCAGCATGCTGGCTTCCCAGAGAGTTGCCCTTACCATCCTTCCTTGCTAGTCTCCCTGAGCTCTGGTCTGTCCCTCTTCTGTGTTCCCATGGCATTCTGCACATGCCTCTATCCAATAAATCAAATTCATTATCATTATCATCATCATCACTCAATAAATTTGTAATGTATCACTAAATACAAAGACATGTAAGCACGCTCACTGCCCAAAGGACTCTATCATCTGAGAGGAAGACAAGATAAACCCTTTTGAAACAAAAGGGAATGGACTGACATTTCCCATACACTCGAAACATTTAAACAGAGGCTGGACCTCTGCCGGTAAATATTCTTGATCCTTTAAAAATAGAACTGGAAATAGTGTTACTAAGACTGTAGCTCAATATATTCTAATGTCTTCAACATTCAAATATGTTGGTCCTTTCTAATTCTATGCTATATACATTTTTAATCATTTAGTCCCTTAATGGTCCAGAGAAAATAGATATCTTTCAGGGTTGAAATTGAGAAAGGAAAATTCATGGAATAGATGGGGCTTGAGATGGATGTTGAAGGATGGGTAGAATTTGGATCAAATTCTTCCAGGTTTGAGAAACAACAGTTGAGTACATGGAAACAAGAATGGTTATGGCATCAAGGCAGTCAGTGTAGAGACTAGTCTAACTAAAATGAAGAATGACAATCTTGAATGGTAGGAACTCAATGAGATAATAATAGATACATTAGATACATGATAGATACATAGATAGATAGATAGATAGATAGATAGATAGATAGATAGATCAGTTCTGATCTTAACAGGGACTTACAAAGAGTAAAGTTGGAATTGATAAATTATTTTAGGTTTATGAAAAGAAAGATGATGTAATAAAAGGGATCTTTGAAACATGTTGGCCTGGCAACTGCTTGCATGATGGATTTCCAAGGAGGGCTCCTTTCTTATCCCTTCCTATGTCCTTTTTCTCTTGGCCTGGGGATAAGGCAACCTCAAAATGGTTGTAATTCAGGAAAGAGGGCCAGGGATAAACTAGCCACATACGTTAAGTTACAACCATAAGAATATTCGTCACACAACTGAGCCTTTAGATCTTGTTCCTTGACAAAGAACCAGGGTCATCCATAGCTCTTTCCGTTTACCTTAGATAAACCCTCCATGGTGGGTAAGGATAACCTGATTAGCTCTCTTTTGCCAGGCATTGCCCTCCTCACCCCCAGGCCTGAAAGACCATCTCCTAAGATAATTCTCCAGAATCGTCCTCTACGACAGGAACACTCTACCTGCTGCTGTTCCTAAGTGATCACCTTGAACAGCAGCCTACCCACATCCATGCCCACACATTCCCTGAAACCACAGTGCCTGCATAGATGGCTATTGGCTTTCTCTTATGGTTCACACCTATCTGCAGAACTCTACCCCATAAACTCACCTCACCAGCCAAGCGAATTAGTCCACAGTAGCCCTGTGTCTGCTGTCTACCTCAAGTCTCATCCCTGCTCTGAATAAATCCTTGTGTCCTGACCTCCACTCTCTTATGCCTCTTCACAGCCCAGATTTTTTTCAGCTTTCTAAGCCCACAGCAATCTCTACTTCCTTGAACTCCTAAAAAATATTCTGTTTCTACCAATTGCTTGGACACTTAATTTCATACTCTTATATTATTCCTTAAATGTTTTTAGAGTGTGTCCTTTCTTATTAATTGCACTCCATGAGGCAGAGAGCTTGTTGAAAGCTTTTGTATCCTTCACAGTCCCAACACCTAATAGATACTCAATAAATAGTTCCTGAGGTGAGTTTGTGATGACTAATTTTCATCTAGACATTTGATGAAATGGTGGTGGAGGAACAGATTTGAAATGGGAAATTCATCATTTCTCCCATTGTGTCATATTGCAGAATTTCATTAGAGTGACTGTTGGCATTACATATGGCTGTTCAGAAAATGAGGGTGCAGTTTTACCTCAAGTTAACTATCCTGAGACTAAATGTAGATAACTATATTATTCTAAAGAAATCATACATTGTACCTCAGAATGACTTTATTTTTGCACTCTACTTAATAATGGACTGACATAGCTAGCTAGGAAGATACATCAGACCAGCACTTATCTGATAGTCCATTTTTCATTGCCATTTTCTTCATCTATTACAAAACAAACAAGATTTGCAGAACCGAATTTGCTCTCTCAGTGGAACAATCCTGGTGATGTAGGGTTTCTCTAAAACCACCTATGCTTCCTCAAACCCTGCAGAACACAGCACATCTACACGCAATGTAACCAGCAAAACTAAACTGAAGAACCCCACTGAGGTGCCACGGTGAAGGCGCTCCACGGACATCACGTCTCACCTTTCCTGAAACTCTAGTGCAAGAAGATAGAGAAGAAGAATCGAAAATTATGGCAGCAAAACCTAAAGCTACAGGGGGTCTCAGTTGTGAGCCTATCAGAAACCCAAAATGGAGATGCGTCTGAAGAAACTGGGGAAGCTGGAAATGTTAAGTCCCTAAAACAGTCTATGAATGTGAGCTTGTCAGAAGCCAAAATGGAGACATGTCTAATGAAAGTGAAAAAATGTAAAAGTTTTTAAAAGCCCCCAAAAAATCAACCATATTAACCAATGGGGGAGCAGCAACACAGTCACCCAATTCTGAATCAAGAAAAAAAAAGAGAAAAATGGTAGAAACAGAAAATAGTGTGGAGAAGCCAGATGATGAAGATGACAGTGAAGTGCCCAGCTTGCCCCTGAGACTGACAGGAGCTTTTGAGGATACTTCATCGGCATTGCTAACTAATCTTGCCAGTGAAAACACTCTGAAGGCCATAAAAGAAATGGGCTTTACAAACGTGCCTGAAATTCAGCATAAAATTATCAGACCACTTCTGGATGGCAGAGATCTAGCAGCTACAAAAATAGGCAGTAGCGAAACCCTGGCATTTTTCATCCCTGCTCTTGAGCTCATTACTAAGTTAAAATTCATGCCCAGGAATGGAACAAGAGTCCTATTCTCTCATCCACTAGGGAAGTTGGCCATGCAGACTTTTGGTGTGCTTAAGGAGCTAAGGGCTCACCACGTCCACACATACGAGCTGATAATGGGTGGTAGAAACAGATCTGCTGAAGCACAGAAACGGGCTAATGGCATCAACATCACTGTGGCCACCCCTGGTGGACTCCTGAACCATATGCAGAATACCCCAGGGCTTATGTATATAAACTTGCAGTGTCTGGTTATTGATGAGGCTGATCATATTTTCTTGGATGTTGGGTTTGAAGAGGAATTAAAGGAAATTATTAAATTTCTGCCAATATGCAGGCAGAATATGCTCTTTTCTGCCAAGCAAACTCAAAAAGTTGAAGACCTGGCAAGAACTTCTCTGGAAAAGGAGCTACTGTATGTTGGTGTTGATGATGATAAAACTAATGCAACCGTGGATGGTCTTGAGCAGGGATACATTGTTTGTCTCTCTGGAAAGAGATTCCTTCTGCTCTTTAAATTCCTTAATAAGAGCCGAAAGAAAAAAAATGATGGTATTCTTTTCATTCCGTAAGTCCATGAAATACCACTACAACTTGCTGAACTTCATTGATTTGCATGACTTGGCCATTTATGGAAAGAAGAAGCAAAATAAGCCAAAAACCAGCTTCAGCTAGTTCTGCAATGCAGATTCAGGGATACTATTGTGTACAGACGTGGCAGCTGGAGGGCTGGATATTCCTGCAGTCAACTGGATTGTTCGGTATGACACTCCAGATGACCCAAAGGAATATACTCATCGTGTGGATAGAACAGCAAGAGGCCATTTGAAGAGGATGTGCCTTGCTCATTTTGTACCCAGAAGGATTGTGTTTCCTTCGTTACCTGAAGCAATCCAAGGTTCCATTAAGTGAATTTGAGTTTTCCTAGTCCAAAATTTCTGACATTTAGTCTCAGCTTGAGAAATTGATTGTAAAGAACTTCTTCCTTCATAAGTCAGCATGTGAAAGCATGTGTCATACATTTGAGCATGATTCCCATTCTCTGAAGCAAATCTATAATGTTAATAACGTAAATGTACCTCAGGTTGCTCTGTCATTCGGTTTCAAGGTGCCTCCTTTTTTTGATCTGAACAGCAATGATGGCAAACATTAAAAAAAGAGGTGGCGGTGAAAGGTTTGGCTATCAGAAAATCAAGAAAATTGAGAAGTCTAAAACCTTCAAAAAAATTAGCAAGAAATCATCTGACAATGGGCAGTTCTCCCACTGAAGACACATCTTTCTTTCATCCTGAAAAACTATCCTGAAATGGATTTTCCCTTGCTCTAACAAAGAAAATTATTTCTATGGTTTGGACTGATCTAATAAGAGTATTAAGTAACTTAGGTTGCAAGCACTGAGTTCTCTTTATTTCCAGCAAACCTCTTTTTTATTTTATGGTTATAAAAGAGTTCAATTATTCTTGGTCTTTGTCGTGATGATACAATATTTTAATTTAAAATCGTTTTTCCCAAAAATTTATATCATTGTAGTTAAAAGAATTCTTTCTGTGCCTTTCTTTCCTTGTGCCTGAAATATTTTGTGGCAAAGATGACTGTACTAACTTACTGTAAAAGGCACGTAAAAGGTTGTCCTGAAGAGCTGGTAGTAATGCAGAAGATAGTCTCGGTTTATTTTTTGGTTTAGGTTGTTTCTTGGACTTTCACAGCAGTTCTTGTTCCTTTCTGGAAATGCTACAGTATAAAAAGACAGGGAGCTTTGGGAAATACCTTAGAAACACTTCAGGTTAAAGGTGGTATCAATTTTTATATACTGCTTGCTATTTGAATAAAGTGCTCCTTGCAGTCTTAACATTTGGGGAGAAAATCTCCACTTTTTGAGTCCCATTTACACCAATATAGTTGTAACCAGCTGTTCTGTATTTGGAAACTTCACAAAGATCGTTTTAAAAAAACAAAGAATGGAACACTCCTCATTCAAATTTGTTCATTTCAAGGTGGTTTGGATGTTCATACTCCCTTTTGACTTTGTGGAGTATTTAACCGGCAAGACCATGTATCAGTAGACCCATAGCTAGGCCATCACATGGTCATTGCTCAGCAAAAATTCATGTTAGTGTCTATGTGAGAAAAATTACCTTTTTCAGAATCCATGAAACAAATATAGATTTGTAGTGAAAGCTGAAAATGAAGCAAGGTCTGAGAACAACAGCAAAGCCAGTGGGTTTTCTGTTGCAGGCGCACGTGATTTCTAGAGTGTTTTGTGTAGTAGTAGTTCTACTTTGTAGTGATTTAAAACCAAAGTTGCTAGCATCATTTTGCTGTTGTGCCAGTTAATGTTCATAAAGTCCAATGAAATAGAAGCACACTGAGAATGTCAAGTGTAGGGCAAACATTCTTATAAGTAGCATCCAACAGGAAAAGAAAAGAGCAATGTTCCACACCTGGGCTTGACCACAGGCACAAGGCTGGCCCTGTTCTCCTGCAGATCAGACATTAGCTGCTGGCTCCTAACTCCTGGCATTTAATAACTTTCCTTCCAGAAGCTTGTTTTGTTTGTTTGTTTGTTTGTTTGTTTGTTTGAGAAATAATCATGTTTCAAAAAATACAGAACAGCAAAAGGACAAGTATTTCAGCACTGAACAGAACCAAATACTTCTGATATTTGTATATCTAACTAGTCTAGTTTTTTCTATACATGCTGATGCTTTATAACTTTTTTTTACCAAAAGTGAAGTTAAAATCTACTATTACTTTGTAAAATAACCAACATATTTCATAACATGTTTATTTTCCCATGTCATTAAATAATTACAACAATTTGGGGAAGAAAAAAAAAAAAGAAAACTAAGTTGAAAACAGGAGCCATCCTTTAAGAAAACCAAAGTACAGAAAACTACCTAAACCACAAAATTAAGAGTCAGAGATTACCTGTTAAAATTATAGAATTGCTTATTTTTACAAAAAATAATGTGCTGCACGGTCCTGTAAAAATACCAAGTTCTTGTCATTAGAGGATGTGACAATCATTTGGAAATAATATGCAGTCATTTGTCATGTTGTTGAGGTATGAATTTGAATCATATGTGCTGAGGTAAATCTCATTTACCACACGATTTCATTAATT
The DNA here is from genome assembly GCA_029593785.1 of Cabassous unicinctus. Lineage (NCBI taxonomy): Eukaryota > Metazoa > Chordata > Mammalia > Cingulata > Chlamyphoridae > Cabassous > Cabassous unicinctus. The sequence goes on from JAQZBX010003443.1 coordinate 63,978, forward strand.
CACAGAAACAACTTTGTAAGGTAAGTATTATTACACCCCACTATAAAAATGAGAAAAACATACAAAGTCTATGCTTTAGTGGCATCCAAAAATTGGGCATTCCTATCTGCTTCAATGCTAATCTAATTCCCAGGAGTCAGGTATCTCAAACACAAGCTTTATTTAATGATCTTTTTTCTTTTGTTGGTCTTTACATCTTTAATAATTTCAGTCAGGTGTCCTTTTCTTCTACCCAAGCTGGGTTTGATACAAATACAGTAGGAGCTCCCATTTCTTTGTATTTTTTGTGTGAATAAAGTTCATTCAATTTTTGTAAAGATGTCATCAGAATCACTAAGATTCACAAGCAAAATATGCACTTGGTAATAGGATGAAACAGAATAGGGTCAAGGAAGAATACAAATGGAGACAGTCCCACAATTTTCTGATCAGTCCTAACTTGGCTCCAGACGAAGGTCAATTCTTGCAATCCCAGAGCTGAAGATACCTCTTAATGGCCCTCAGATCTGGCTGAGAAATACAGCAGAGAGTACACAGTTCTTCCTTCTGCCAAGGCCTGAATGAATAGTCTAAATTAGATCTTAGCCAAAACTAAAAAAGAAAAAAAAAGCCAAGGTCAAAGAAGTCAACTTCTTGACTCCCCCAAAAGTCCTTTAAAGTATATAAAATTCCAAATTTTACTTCTTCATGTTCTTGGAAAAGACATTAATATTTCGGGAGTATCTGAGTGCCACCCCTCTTCCTAACCCTCACCCATTGATCCAGGATCTAGAGTTTGAGAAATACAAGAGTGAAGATGGAGGTCAAAATGTTACTTCTAATAGTCATACAGCTAGATCAAAGGACCCAATTTGATATGAGATTCAAAGAGGTCTGATCATTCCTTATCCAGATCCATGTTCAGACTGGGAGCAGCACATCCAAAGGGAATTTGAATCTGCACAGCTGAACCACCTGCCCTAGATATTGCTCTAGTTATTTTTCTTCTCATTGTGAAGAACGAGGATGACACTCAGGACCTTGGATAGATTTGCTCCAAATAATCAAGAAATCTGTTGTCCTCCAACCAGATTCCTCACTCCACCTCTCTAGGGAGAAGAGTAAGGGATAGGATAAGTGTACAATCGATAGTAGGAAAGGCCATTCTCTTCTAACAGATGGGATATGTCATGCATCAGCTCAGAAAGCAGCCCTATTAGCCACACCACAGCTATCAACCTGTGGAAGGGGTGTATATAACTCAACCCCATGACTCAACAACAATCACCTCCTCTTAAGTCCCTATAAGTCACTCCCTTACACACCAGCAGCTTCTGAGAAAAAAAGAGCAAAATATAGGATATGTGAAAATTAAAAAAAAAAAAAAAAAAA
>JAQZBX010003444.1:0-65217 GCA_029593785.1 Cabassous unicinctus
TATTTGAGCAAGACTCCCTTCATGCTGGGCTGTCTCTAAAGGGGTAGGGAGCCAAAGGGTGACCATATTTGCACTCCTTCTAGAATTAGAAGGGAAAAAACATCTTCAGCCCCCATTGGCATATTCTTCTTCTTAGAGCCAAATGGAATTTTCCCTTTGGTGTGGTGATCTTTGGTGTTCAGGACACCAAGATCGAAGCTGGCTCCACTATCCTGGAGGCTGACCTGGACACAGGGCATTTGTCATTTGTCCTTGTGCCACACTGTGTGACTCACTGCAGAGCCTGAGAGGCAGCAATCTGTGAGAAGCCAAATCATCAGGGAGGACCCTGAGAGTTCAAGTTAGAGAGAGAGTCACAGGAGGAGGGGGCTTGGGAAGCCAGAGCTGCCATTACCCCCCGCACTAGCTTGCAGGTAGCTGGGATGGGATGTGAATAGTTGTAGAGCCCAAGGAGAGGAAATTATCTGAGGAGTAAAGGGAACACACCCGGAGCAGACTGGCTACAGCAGCTAACAAAAGAAATTTTTCGAAGGCCTTGGCCTTCGTGCCACTGGAGGGAGTGCTGTGAGGCTGAGCGCTTTGGGGAGCGAGCAGAGAGGATGATTTCCTCACCGTGGATGGAGGATCACAAAAGACACCTCTCCTGAAGAGGCGCACCCACCAGCGTCATCCCTTACGGCAGGGGTTCTTCGCCTGAGGTCCCTGAACTTCTCAGGCAGCCATTGACAGCAGCCAAGGGTCGTTTCAGCCCGGACTGCATGCAAACCTGCATGTGTAAGCTTTTGTACATTTTTTCTCTGGAGAGATTCTGGAGCTTTCAGCAGATTCTCAGAGGGGTCCCTGAATCCAAAACAAAAAAGTCCATTACATCAAAGGAAATGTCACATAAACAAGTAACTTATAACTTGGTATGTTAAAACCCTTCTCTCTTGTCTAGAAATTCCAGTGAAAGAAAGCAGTGCCACTGATCAGAGAGTTCGTTTTCTATTTTCATGAACCCCTTTGGTGATAAATCTCTTGCAAAAAATGTCTGCTTAAAAGGGAACAACAAAAGAAAAGAGCCTGCCTTCAGCCTCCCGTGGATGCCGCCATCGGACCTTTACTACAAATAAGAGGAATTGAGAATATCTTTAATTGGTTGGAATTCCTTATAGGGAATCCAGCTTTGGAAAATTCATTTGTGGGCTGAGAAGCATATATGAGGACTTGCAGTAGCATATGAGAAATGACTTACCATAAAGGGCAAGCTTCTGTGACGAATTAGCAATTTGTCCTCAGGAGGCCTCTATTTGCTACTAAAAACCTGAATGCCTTTTGCCATTTAGCAGGGTAGTAGTTACAGGGAAACGGATTTTCCTCCCAGGATTCCCCGATGGTCCCAAGAAACCATTACGCGTTCCTGGCCTTACCTTCCTTGTCACAGTAGCTGCTCTGCAGTGGTCAGCATCACCCTCTTTGCCAGCAATTAGCCATACTAAGTAGGAGCGTGCGTAACTGATGGTGTAATAAGACGGGACGATGCAGAAGCAGCAGTTATGTACTGCTTCGCCGAGTAGATCTCTTATACACGCTGCCTCCCTCCATCAATCTCCCAGGTGGCTCAGCCCAAGCAAGGCTCCAGGCAGGAGGTGCAGCAAGAGTGGGAGATCGGATGCAGAGCTTTGGGTCCTGGTGGAAAGGCCCAGGCTGCTTAGCATGATCTCTGGGAATCCCTTCTTCCACATCCCAACTGATGCTTCTTGATCAACGCTGAAGAGGTTTTGAGGAAAAGAAGGCAATGAGGGGAGGGAGAGGCCTGAGGGCAATCTTTTCCATATATCTCCAACTTTTAAGTGAAAACATTTAACCTATTCTTTACTGGACTTTTTGTAAAAAAGACTTTGGATATCTCTGCTATGAAATGATCCTCTGTAAACATCTCAAACCAGCCAACCTGTGGTTTAATTACTCTATGCAGATGTTTTTCAAAGTTTGTCTCTAACTCTGGCTTCTCTATTAGGTTTCAGATCTGCACATCTGTCTTCCTGCTGCGTTTATATATATGAATAAGCAAACCTCAAACTGAAATGTCTAAAACTGAAGGCTCAATATCTCCTTGTCTCCTTGCTCCTATCTTGGGGTCTGCAACCTGCATCTGTGCTCCCAACTGTTGACACTGCCATTTACCCTGTTCTCCAATTTAGGAAAATAACTAGTTGCCTTTGACTGCTCAACTCTCCCTCTCCTGCATCCAGGCAATGAACATGACCTGCTGGTTTTCGTCCTAAGCGTTTCTTGGATGCATTCTCTCTTTCCCACACTCTCACCTTCACTCTAGTTCAGGCCACATAATTGATTTCCTGGGTATCGTCAAAGCTTCTTGAAGGGTCTCCTTACCTTTCTGTCACCCTTAAATGATGGTTTCTGTTCTTTTAAAAAATGTTATCTGGTCTTATGATTTTCCCCTCATCTCACTAGGAACAATTTCTCATTCTCCTTTCTCAGTCTCTGGCCACTGCTCTTCCCTTCGACATCATTGGTCCTCGTTGCTGCCTGCTGGGGCATCTCTCAGGTAATGCCAACTGGCTAGTGGTTCCCTGTACACATCACGCTGTGCCTTGTGGATGTGTCTAGACTCATTCTCTTCCATCCGCCTGGAATGCTTTTACTGCATCTCTTCCCCGCATGCCATCTTAGCTCCTCTGGGAGGCCTCTGTGTGTCTGCATACAGGTACGTCCTCCATGGTGCAAGTGAGTCATCTGTTTAAATGATCCTCTTGCTTTCTGGGCTCGAACCTCTCAAGAGCAAGGCCTTTTTAATCTCTATATTCCCAGTGACAAGCATGTGCTAAATGTTCACTGAATGTTGGTTCAACAAATAGGGAGCAGGACCATGGAACCAGCATTTATTAAGTGCAGGGTACTTTGTCAGGTGTCTTACATGAGTAAGAAGAGAGGAGGAAATTTAAGTAATAGGGAGTGAAATTGGGTCTTGTCTTATTTTTACTCTCAAGATGGTATTGGCTTTTCTGTTACTGAAGGGATGCATTGAATTTCTTGACCATTTTATATACACTGTTGTGGGTAATTTCTCCTACATCTATCCCACAGGATAGTGGGGAAAGTCTGTGTGTGGATAAGATCAGTTTTGGTGTAGTTAAGGAGTATTCATCTTGTTTTTTTCTTGTGAAGATGGCTCCATTCCTTTTCTCCAAACTTCGTTCCTCCCTTTTCCCCTCTCTGGTCTGAAGGCATTGAAGATTTGCTTCTCTGCTCTACCTCATAGGCTTAAGGGAACAGAAAGAGCTCCAGCTTTTCTATTTCCATTTTCCAACATCTCCCCTTGTTGCACAGAATAGGAAAAGTATAAAACTGAATAAAAAATGAGGTACAGGCAAAGTTCCTCAGAGTATTGTCAAAAGTTATAGTTGATTAAAATTTGAGACTATTACTTTAAAACTCCATCTACTCTATGGAAAAAAGGCACAGAATATGAATTCATAAATAAATAAAATGAATAATCCCACTTCCCATAAGAGACAGAGGAAAAAAATGGATTTTTTTCCCCTTGAAACAAGTCAAATTACAAAGAAGGAGGCTAGGACAATTTGTGAATTTAAATGAATGCTCAACCTAGTACAATTATAACTGCATTTCTATCAAAATAAAGAGTGAAATATTCCTTAAGTCCTATAGATTAAATTTAATTTCCATCCTCTATAAGAACAATTTATTAAGTGGAAGTTACCATTACAAAGGAATTACTCTTGTACATAGATAGATTTTGCTCCTTAGGGCTCTTAAATCACACCAGTTGATTCTGGATTGAACCAGTAGAGAAGTTTCCGTAAACACAAACAGCTTAATATTTTTCTTAAACATTTAGGCAAAAAATATGGTTTGGGAGAATGTGCCCATAGGTAGATACTGTCACTTGCTAAGTATTGGCTTTATTAACATAATATTATCAAATGTATGACAACATTTATAAAGAAAATGAAGCTTGAAATCAGCAACTCTTTATAGCCAGTGGTTATGGAGCTATCTATATTCTAGAATTCATAGCCCTGAGCATTTATATCCTCAATAACGGTTCAAAAATACATTTTGAAAGAACAGAATACTATTTAGATACAACGAAGTGGAATAATTGGCACAGTGTTGGTGCCTACGCATGTATTAGTCAGGGTTCTCTAGGGAAACAGAATCGACAGGAGAAATCTGTAAATAGTACGAGATTTTATAAAATTGTCTCGCGCGACCGTGGGGATGTACAAATCCAAGTTCCATAGTGCAGGTTGCAAGCCAGGGACTCCGATGAAGGTCCTCGTTGAGTTCCCCAGGAGATGCTGCCTGTCTGAAGTAGAGAAGGAGATTCTCTCTCTGAATGTTGAAATCACTTCTCCTTTTAAGGCCTTCAACTGATTGGATGCGATGTCACTCACTGCTGACGGCAATCTCCTCAGTTGATTGTAGATATAACCAGCCATCTATGCAATCAACTCACTGATGATTAAAGACCATGCAATGCCCTTGTATTATGATTAGCCCGGTGCTTCCTTGACCAAACAACTGGACACCATTACCTGGCCAAGTTGACACATTAGCTTATCACAACACATTTTCTTAAAGAACAAATAACCCACATGCCTCCAGAGTCATCTTCTTCTTTGGAAGTTAGGAGAAATTATTCTGTACCTCATTTCGCTGAAACTTTGCATATGAGCAGTTATGACTGTTAAAACTTGTGTACTTTATTGCCATAATAAAACCTTGTCTCTCTGGGATTCATAGCAAAGATACTATCACAGGTATAAACTGAGCTTGATTAGCTACGAACTTTGTCCCAACTAGAATGCTTGTAGAAACCCAATTAGCAGTTGGTACATCTCTTTGACTTATTGAGGGTCAGAGAGTTAAACTGGACTTTTTCCTTGTGATCAGTTATCCCCAAACTCCCCTTTTAGGTTCTCTCAAGTCACTTAACCCTTCTCATGCTTTCACCTTCCACATCTGTTTGTGTGAAAATGCTGCTTCAGTCTCACTCTTCTCCTGTACTTTTGGGATGATGAATGATTGTGAGGAAGGGCGTGCCAAAGCCCATGGAGTGGGACGGGGGCTCTGAAATCAGCCCACAAAGAAGCAGTTTCTAAATCTAAGGATATTCTGAAGGAATGTGCATAATTCTTGCATCCCTGAATGTTTTTGAAACTTTTATTTTTGGCAATTCTTTGGGCAAAGGGGCTGCTATATCTAAAGGTCATATTATAAATATTCATTAGAAATTAGTCTTCACCTATTGAAAGAACACTGTTTGCTCCAGGTTTGGGGAAGGAGAGATGGTAGGGGTGGTTAACTGCTCTTGCTTTTAACCTTGATGAATCACAGGTTTCTTTTGCATGACTAGTTATATTGTAAGCCATATTGAGCCAATTTGGAGAAACTGAGGAGGAAGGTAAAACAGCAGCCAGGTTTTTGTTTTGTTTTTTATTTTTAGTTCTTTTGCTTTGAGTTCTTGTTACTCTCTATTATAACATCATAGGCGTAGAGACATTAGTGAAAGGGTCTTGAAATTTCTACACGTTACCTTATGAATTTGGACTAATACTCATTATTTTATTAAATCCTCTGATAAACCTTGTGGGTTGTTTTATTGTCTTCACTTGAAAGATGAGGAAAGTGAGTCTCAGAAAGTAAACGTGATGTCAGACAGCTGGTAAATGGCTAATTGGAAGCTCAGACCCAGATCTGGAACTACCCAGGGTTTCTCATGGATGCCCTATGTTTAAGACCTTTTCCAACTCTTTACCTTTTCGTCAGAACATCTGTCCAAGAAATGTTCCCTCAGAAGCCCTGGTTCTGCTGGGTGATAGCTTGCTAATCTTATAAATGAATCCAAGCTAGTGTGTTGAGTGCTAATCAGATAAGCTGCTAGTTCTCTGAGGTAATATAACTGTATTTTAATAGATAAATTCTTCAGATAATTTATGAACATAAAAGAGTGGCTCTGATGTTAACATTATAGCCCCCTGGCCAACAGGTGGAGTATGGGGTAGATATTTTTAGGCTATGGGTCTGTTAATGTTTTCAAATGGAACTATGCAGTAAGTGGCCCCTACTTTAGAAATTCAGGAGGATTGGCCTCATTAATGATATTTCTACTCTCCTGCATGAGTATTACTAAGGAGATACATATGTAAACACCAGTCTTTTCAAGTCTGATGTCAGAGTTTTGTCCATCTTCATAAGAAGTTATGATCTTGGTACTCCTACAGGATATTTGGAGGCCAATCAAAAATAACCCATTAGCTCAGTTAGGGCTGCTTTTCCAGTGGCCTCACTTGTTTCTAGCAATCACCCTGGCTATGCCACATTTCTGGTGCTTAACTGATGCAGACCAAGACACACCTCCTTCTATACCTCAGTTGTTTCATCTGTAATAAAATGGTAGCACTCAATGGTCTTTTAGGGTTTTTTCAGTTCTATCACTAGGTGTTCCAAATGTTCACCCTGCCTGTCTGGTTTGCTATCAGCCCTAAAACTTCCTTCCGTTTATGGGTAGTGGAATGAACAATCTCTGTGTAAGGATTCAAGATTGAGAAAAATCTGATCCCAGGACTTCAAGGCTCTAGTTTGCAGTGGCCACAGCTCATCTCTGACCTTGATGAGCTATTCCTTAGGCTGCTGTGAAACTCATTACTTGAAAGAGATTTGCTGTAGCCCAGTTATTGTGCCCTTGGAAGAAATAAAGTTCTCCTGCCTCATTTCTAATCTTGTCTTCATGTAGCATCAGAATTGTGGTTTCATCGACTCATTTGTGAAAGACCTTACCTATCGCCCAATATGCAGTCATTTCTGGGTCTGATGGATGAAGAATTGAGACCTGTTCCTTTTGCTCTCCCAGGGATAATGAATGTAGCTTACTGGGGCCTTGTGCCAGAGAGATGGAGCCAGCAGGGCAGAGAGGGAAGTGAGTGTTACTGCAGAGAATTCTTTTTTTGCTATGATATGTTTTTGACTGCCAGTGGTAATCTTGACCACTCTCACATCTGGCCCTTTTCTCTTCCCCAGCTCCATACCCTATGTTTTAAGCTGCTATATATTTGTCTAAATCCTCAATTTTTCTTTTTTGAGTTTAGTACACTGAGCAGTTCTACTCATGCATAAAAGATTCCCTGGGAAGTTCTCATCATAGCTGCCTAAGTGTTTATCTATTGATTGATTGATTTTTGAGATTCAGGCTCTGAGGCAGTACCTTCAAGGGACAAGTATTTGTAGTTTTTCTATATGATTTGGCTTGAGTTTTGTTTCCTTTTTTCCATCTTGTTTGCTTATCAGGAGTAAAAGAGGGAATTAAAAATATTATAGGAAGAAAGTTTCCCTAGGTGGTTAATTTTAGATATTTTGTACATATATGGGCTTTTGAAAAGAAATAAAATTATGGGAAAATGTGATGCATTATAGATCAGATATTATAAGGAAATTCATCAGAAAGTTGATCTGACTAATCTTGAGTCACTAATTTTAAATTAAATACAACCTAGATATAAAATGGATAATTTAATCATAAAATTTCTATCTTTTGATTTGAGATCCAGAGTTAATCCTTAGGATAAAAAACATCAGTTTAAATTATTTTGGTAAATTGCCTAGACTGTGTATGAATAAGGCAAATAAAAGAAACATCTTTGCATGATTTTGCAGCTTTAAAAGTTAGTTTTCTCCTGCATAGCTTTTGTGTTCTGATTTTGAAAGATAAAACAAGGAGATAACGATATTTTATACCAATATGCTAAATTTTGTCTTTTGATCAGAGTATAGGAAACTCAAAAATTATAACTTGCTTCTTCTTCATGAAAAATAATTTTGAGTTACCCCTCATGTGGGCAATGCCATCGGATTCCTCTGAAGTACACATTTAAAGAGCAGTCTGGAAATTTCCCCTTTAGATTTTCTTATGGGTGAGAATCAAAATCCAGTTGTAGTCTCTGAGTGCCACTATGAAGACAAGTATGTGACATCAGTTCATGGCTATTATTTGACCAGATTAGCTTTTAACATCCTTGGAGGGAAGTGCTCAGGTTCATGATCGAGGTTGGGAACTGCCCCCTGAAGCCTTGGCTGGCTCTGGCGAGTTTATCTACAGCCTACCTGGATGCACAGCCCCCCCCCAGGGTTCACTTAATATAGCTCTGCCAGGTATTTCCCATTCATAACCCCAGACTAAGCCACCAGCCAAAGTCATACAAGGTCTAGTAGCCAATGGAATGCAGATTTCCACATCTGACCTCAAAATTGTTTCTGAAGGTTATGTCTACCCATAGAACACTGGCCTTTAAGAATTCACATCCTAGTCCATCAAGTATGCCAAACTCTGTGCATTTTCTTTCTCTCTTTCACTTTTCACTTAACAGTAAAGCCCCATTTTTCTGGCTATAGTTTTACAGAGAGAATGAAACACTTAACAAATTATTTGAGATAGACAGTGCAAAGATTACATTTTCCTGTCTTATGATTATTTAGATTAATTGAAAATAATCCAAATTAACTGGGTTGTTATAAACATTTGCAGATTATGCATATTTTAAATTATTTATACTAATTTAAAAATTGAACCCAAATATAGCTTAATATAAACATATATGTCCCACAGTGCCATTTCTGGTGCATTTATACTTCTGGGTATGGAAAATGGTGGACCGATCTGTTTGGTTAAGTTTGGATCAGACTTTTAATGACTTTGAAGCAGTCAAAATAACTTTGAAAACTCCTGGTAGAGAGCTAGAGGATATACCTTCATGGAGTTAACATCATATTGTCAATAGAAATCTATTATTGATTAGATATACTCTATTTTATAAAAGCTGATGGCTTATAACAAAGCAATTCGATCAATTAATTTATACCTAATCACTTGAACACCGAGGCCAGGATTTTTCAGAAGCTTATAGATGTGCTAGACTGACTATCATTATAGATGTTACTGGAGGAAAATATGCATGCTCTGAAAGAGGCTTTTAGGCAAATGCTTCTTTGCCTGAAGGGCCATTCATCTGATCAATGCTGTATTTTCTGTAGTGAACTGTTCCTTTCAGTATGACTTCTATAGATGGAGACACACAGTAGTTTTGCAAAGACATAGCTACAATAGTGGCTCATCATCATCTAGACATAGACTTAAAGAAGAGAGGGAGAGAAAGAGAGAGAGAGAGAGAGAGAGAGAGAGAGAGAGAGAGAGAGAGAGAGAGAGAGTCCTAAGCAACCCCAGAGTTGTCCAAGGTGAATGAAATCTGAACCCAATACAATGCAGATGCAGTGATACTCTTTTCCAGCACACCTATCAACAGGTTAATATAGCTGTCATTTGTCACAAAAGGCTTTTGGGAAACCGCATGAAGGATTCTTTCCTTCTGCTGGAAATTTACTTGGGACTAGAAGGAAGATGGCTGGGGGAGAGTACAGACTAACTAATCTTCCTTTTGCTCTCAGAAATGCATCGACCCTGTGTTCTCTTAGTTAAAAGAGAGGAATCCAGATGCTGAGAATTCAGGTGGTCTATCCCTTCCTTGGGGGTTAGAATCTTATATAGAGGTGCCTTTGCAGGTTCAACTGTAACTCCTTCCAGAACTCCCCAGAGAATAACCTGTTAATCACTGCTCTCCTCATCTCCACCTCCACAACACAATTCATAAATGATTTTTCAAGGTCTTTACATTTCTCAGTCCTCTTGTAAAGCATCAATGACAATATTTTTGAAGAAATAATAGGATTTTGAATTCCTGGGAGAAAATAACCTAGTCACTTGAAAGAATGAAAAAAGAAGACGTTAGTTAAAGAAATCTGGTTCACTTTCCTGAACTGAGAACTGACTTCACCCTGCCATGGCATTGATCAGCATCTTTTTGGAATTTCTTCCCCTTTTTCTGTTTGCTCTGCTGTGCTGTAAATGCCCTGAGGTGGGAACTGAGCCTGTCCTATTCACCCCTGTAGAGGGGCACAAGATCAGCTGATGCACAAATATTTGTTAAATAATTGAACTTATAAATGAACTCGGGAAGTAGGACACGTGGGGAAATATTATGAGAGTACAGGTACATAATTATCTCCCCACTGTTTAGGATCCTTGGAATTTAACCAACCAAATTTAAAATAGGGAAAACTACTCGTTCAAATTAAGGGTGACTCCCTTCCCTCAGCCAGACTTAATTTTAAATTATTCTAAAATAAAAAATGATGCAGAAAGTGCAACATACCAAGACACCAAGTTGCAGCACACACAATCAAAGGCTATTCTCCTGCCACCCTCATGTCTATTCGAAGCTGTACTGCACTTTGTTTAGATACACCCATGTTGGCTTCAGCCATCTGTTTCCTTAGTTTTCAGCTAAATAGCTAGCATCTGTGTTAAAGGGTAGAGGAATTTCAACCCATCTGCTAAGGACTCTTGGGCTGAGTTGATTGGCTTGATGACGTCAAATTGTAACTCCATGACTGCATTTCTGGAAGGTTTTAGGGACCAGCTCTCCTTTGTTTGCTATGACACTCAACAAGAGGTGCAGACATTTTTTTGAGCAGACAATTTTTTTGGGAACTTCCCAAACACTGCATGCTGAATTCGATGTAATAATGTGAAATTTTTTTGTTCTGCGAAGATTCACACACGTTGGAGGGCAAATTACTTGCGAGCCATGGCTGTTTTCATGTAATATAGGTGGATGTTATGGTTCTTCATGCCTATAAAACTGAATTTGACCCTCGATCTCTTGGACCACTACATCAGCAGTAGCAGGAAGGAAGTTTTTTCTGTCTCCAAAACTTGGAGAAATTTGCTGCTGGATAAGGAATTGCTGGGAATATGTTGAGGGAGGCAGGTTGAGCTCCACTGCAATGATGGCACAACATGCCTGAGCTGTGCTTGGAGAAATAAGGGCATGCAGAGAGGCAGACAGATTTAGGTACAGAGCCTGCAAGGCATCGGGCAATGTGCCAGGTTTGGGGGCAGCAGAGTGGAATGCAACTCGGACTCTGGCTGAGAGGTGTTCATGGACTGACCAATGAGGGGGAGAGACTCCATTCCATGCCCCTTCCCTGGCTTCTGGTGAGTGCCCGGCAATCCAGGATGGCCCTTGACTTGCAGCAATGTAAGTCAATCCCTGCCTCCATCACCTGGCCGGCTCCCTCTCTGTCGTTGTCTCTCTTACTGTGGCCAATTTCCTTTCCTTGTGAGGACACCAGTCGTATTGTTTTAGAGCCCTCCTTAATCCAGTTTGGCCTCATCTTAGCTAATAACATCTTCAAAGATCCTATTTCCAAATAAGGTTACATTCACAGCATGGGAGTTAGCCCCTGAACATGTCTTTTGGGGAGACACAATTCAATCCATACCCCTCACTGCTCCAGCAAAATACTCTGGTAAATGTGATAACTGTGGTCACCCCTGCACTGTGAGCTCCACAGCTATAATGTCAGAATATCCAGTGGAGATCAGTAACAGGGATACCCCACTACACCCTCAGTTCCAGCAAAGCAGGACCCTTAAGAAACACTTCAAAATTAAATTGTACTCTCTTGAGGAAACAACTGGTTCATTCCTGATATTCCTCCAATGTGATGTTGTTATACTCTTGCAGCTTCAAAAATTACAGTCAAGACCAGGGAAAAAATAAATATAATACTGAAATAATTTGGAGCTTTGCAAAAGAATTTTCTCTGTAATATATTTGTTCATAATTTGTTCTTTATAGAAATTTTATATTTACCATACTATTGGTGTCAATGTAAATCTAAAGCATTTGGTATTCCCCAAATGTTGTGAGTTTAGCCCATTGGTGACAATGAGAGTTCAATGGTTGCATAAGACCATTCACTAAATTCAGGCTGCTCTCCTTTGGAGGAGCTTTAATTAGGTTTTAATAAGAATAGTAAATTAAATGAGATTATTAAGAGCCTCTTTATATTGTATATTAATTATGTGTCAAGAGAAAAAGGTGTATTTTAGGTATTTCAAATAGAGGCAACAATGGAGAGGAGGTATAATTTTAAGTTGACTATTACCAAAATGGATGAATCCTTATATGCTGGTTTGAAAATACATTTTTTCATTGCTTACACATTTCATAATTATCACCAGATGTGTTAATAAGAATGAATTATTCCAATCAAAGCAAATAATTCATTAAATTATAAGTGAAATGCATATCTATAAACCACTTAGCACTCGAAAACTCCTGCTGAGGCAAAGCGTTGGCAATGCTGAGTAATGGATTGCTCAGCAGCACAGGAAAGAAGGGTGACCGTGACGTGAGTGATGTTAAAACCCCCCTCTTCTCTTGCTTCTTGCTGTAGCCTTTAGTACAGAATATGGTAAACTCTTCCTCTTCAGTTCTGGGAAAGGATCTGTCTGCCTTGTGAAATTATGTCTGCAGTATTCCAAGCTTTTATAGTTGGAATATCAATGAAGGACAGAGAAATATCTGAAAACAAGAGCACCTCCTTCTTTGAGTTAAAATCATTCAGACGCTTCTTTGGTAGTGAAATAAATTCAGCTTCATTGTAATTTATGACCCTTTAAATATTAAACCTGTACTTTTGCAAATCTTCTGTTTTGTGGGATGTTGCAAATGATACCATGAATTTTAAAACAAATTAAGTTTTTTATTCCCAGATTTTATGTTTACACTTGACCTAGAACGGGACTTCTCTATTTTATTTAGTGTCATTTCAAATTTCTCACTTTAGATTGGATAGAACTTATTTTCAATGCCTCTTAAAATATACTAACTACTATCTGGAATGAAATTGAGAAGTAATCCTGTAAGGACATGATGACATTAATAACATGGGTTACACTTATATTCATGTTCTAGCCGAGATAACTAGGTTGACTTAATGGTCATTTAAATTGGGAAGCGGTGGTAGGAACCAAGTAGAAGCTGACAAGTGACTTGGTCTATGCTATAAAGCCACCCTCAGTGTCCAGAATACAATTGTAGCTCTTGGAATCTTATGCACACACCTCTATTTGTAAAGAATATTGAGCACACAGAGAAAAGGCCTTTCGTCACCCCATTCATATGCCTAAAATTTAACGAGCAGCTAAGAAGAGGAATACAGCAGTGGTCTGAACACAGAGGGAACAGGCTCAGTGGCAGCCATGCTTATTTGAGAAGCAGGGGAAGTGCTTATAATTTGGGTACTTCCTATTCCTTTCCCTGTCTTCTATCTGTTTATAAGTGTTTTTCCTTTGTTATGCTCCAGGAAAGCTAAAAGGAGTCAAATTGTTTCCTTTCTTTCTTTCTTCCTTCCTCCCTTCCTTCCCTTCCCTTCCTTTCCTTTCCTTTCTTTCTTTCTTTTTCCCTCCCCTCCCCTCCCCTCCCTTTCCCTTCCTTTCCCTCCCTTCCTCCCTTCCTTCCCTTTTTCTCTTTCTTTCTTATTTATTTATTATTATTATTATTTGAGAAGTTGTTAGCTAACAAAACAATCATACATTCCATACAGGATTCCCATACATCGCCCCACAACATCAAGTTGGTTTTTGGTAACTCTGGTGCTGAAAGTTTTTGGTTAGGATGGTTTTGTGCTGTGTGTGAAGCAAATTACTTGGAACCTGATGAAAATTTTCTCTTAAGAAAGTTTCATCTGTTTCAGAGAAGACCAGAAATAATAAGAAATCAAGACACTCAGGTTGTTCAATATCTTTATTTGTGACAACAAAGCTGATGTTTATAACTTACTTTTGTGGCTTTAAAACTTTTTACAATTGCTACTAGGATGTCATTTAATTTATGAACTCTGTGGTTGACTTTAGTTAGGGAATGGGATATCTTGGTTAATAAAATAACATGGTTGACATAAAATTTGCAATTCTCTTCAACCTCTAGTTGTCAGATATTCTTCTAACTAGAATCTCTATCATCTCTCTCTTTGACTACTGCAGTAGCCTCCTAACTGTTCTCCCTGTTTCCAGGTTTGTATCCCTCCAATCCATTATCCTCAGAACATCTGCAGTGATTTTTAAATGAAAATCAGATCACTTCAAACCTCTGCTCAGAGTCCTCCAAATATTTCCATTGTACTTCAAAATATAGAGATTTCTTTTCAAGGCCTTCAAAGCGCTTTCTATAGATATGCTGGTTCCTGACAGATCCCACTTCTCTCATCAGGTTCTACTCTTCTCCACTCGTTACTGCAGCCACACTGTCCTCTGAATGTTCCTTCATTGTGCTGAGTTCTTCCTTATTCGGGTCTTTTGTACTAATTGACAACAGCCTGGTTCTTTTTATTAGCTTCCTTTGGGCGAAAGCTGAGTATAGACTAACAGCAAAATCTACTAGGTTACAGTAGAAGGTTGCTTTCATCTAACTTTAATTATTACATCAGGAAGCCAGGTGGTCATTCCAAAAATTATTTTGTCCCCTTCAAAAAAAAATCATTGCAGTCATTTGGGTTTTCAGCATTCAAAAGTCTACTTTTTAATAGGAACATTATTGGTGTTTTAAAATTCACGGATATTTCTGTCATCTTGATGACTACCTCAAAAAGGTTTTAGGTTAGCTTTTGGAAATTAGGTCCATTAAAATTTCAGGAAGGGTGCTAAATTTAGAGCCTTCATCTTTTATTTAGGGGGGTCTCCAGGCATGAACCCGTGATATGGTTTAGACCAGGATAAGAATTCTAGGTTTGCTACCTCATTATCCATCTGTCTCTCCCTCTATCTACCCAACGACCAATTCTTATCTATCTATCTATCTATCTATCTATCTATCTATCTATCTATCTATCTAATCTTTCTACCTATTTCTATAATATATCTAAATACCTTAGTATCAAATAAACAATGATATTAGTCAAGTTTACAGAATACCAAATACATAGCCAGGAGAATAAAATCCTTTGTATTATATTCCCACTGGTAAAATATTATAAGTCACTGTGCATGCTTCAGTTTTCCACAGTCATCTGAAGGAAGCTGATTTTTCTCCAGTGCCAATCCCTTAGGAATATCAGGCAATTCATTTGATAGCATCTGGGAAACTTTCAAAACCTCAGCACAGGGTGTTCCACAAACACGATGTGTTGTTATGATCATCTCTACCTCTTCTGCACCTAGTCAGCCATACTATTTGGCATACATTTCACACCGGTGTCGAAAGGATTAATGTTATAATATCTATAAGGTGCTTAAAGCTCCTTGGAATCAGAGGGTTATATAAGTACAAAGGGATCTGATTATTATTAACCCAATGCATCATGTAGCCACCTCACTGTCCCTTTTCATCAAGAGTAGACATAAATGATTGATCAAATGTATGTTGAGTGAAGACAGCAATATAACATTAAGTTGCTTTGGAAATAGGAATGTGAGTGTGTGTGTGTATACTTGAGAAGTCATTTAAGTCCAGTCTCTTAGACAAACATTGCCATTTGAATTATGTTACTTCCTTCATAAAGGAATGTGAATAAAAGTCTCAGATCTTGGTTTGTTAAACTAAATGCTTTGAACCACATACTCCATTAGGAGGAAGTTTTAATAAAGTGAGGTAGAAAGTCATTTCACTAGCCTTGTTATAAGACTAGACTTAAGTGTCTTCAGTCAGAATTTTACTAAATCAATAGGTACTTCAGCAATAAAAGCCTGTATTGACATTTTATAAAACTTATAAACATTTCCCTTTCCCCTTCAATAAGATTTCCTCTTTTTAAGGAATTTAATATTCCTCATAATAAAAACTGAATTTTGAATCAGAAACTTGATATGTGAATATCAGAATGAAATTCAACTGTGTACAATGAAGAATTAGAACTAAGTGCCATTAGTGCCATGTTTTGAGAACTACATATGAAGGATTCTGTGTAACAGAGAAGAGTACTCCAGCGCTACTTTGACCTTGACAGTCAAAGTCTTGTATTCTATGGGTTTTGCTTTAAGATTGCAGACTTGGGAATGGATGTGGCTCAAGAGGTTGAGCACCTGCTTCCCACATATGAGGTCCTGGGTTGGGTCCCTGTTGCTTCCTAAAAAACAAACAAACAAATAAAACAACAACAAGCAAACAAATGAAAACACCAACTCAGGGGAGCTGATGTGGCTCAGTGGTTGAGTGCCGGCTTCTCATCTAAGAGGTCCCGGGTTCAATCCCCAGCCCTGATACCTCAAAAAAAAAAAAAAGATTTCAACCTTAGTTTAAATACTGCTCCACAGGTCTGTCCTCTGCGTTCTGAGAAATGGAGCTAGTTGAGTAACCCTACCCTGTGCTTTCTCCTGTGTGTTAACTGACCCTTGCCCCATTTCTGTTATGGATTTAATCTCTGTCCACACATAATTTAAATGGCATGATACATTAAAAGTGTCCAGAAAATGTCAGACATGTCTTACAAACTCAGTAAGTGATTTCTAGAAGTTTCCTTTGTCATATTGCCTATGAAGCCATTCTTCATGTTAAACAACTGGGCATGATCTCTTTTATTTAAATCCCCTTTGCACCTTTTTTATTCATTTTTGGAATTTATTGAGTTCTACTATGAAACATAGTTATGTGTCCTTGTTATTGATATAGTTGTTGGAGCTCCTTGTTGATTGGAGCTGCAGACACTCATTTTTGTGGTGAGAGTCATAATGTCATATTTATAGCAGGAACTCAATATGCGTTTTTTGAGTGAGGTTTTGCTGGTAGTTAGGGAAGCAAACATGAATATGTTATATACCCATGGGGAATACATAGCCTAGTAGAGAGATTTTCAGCTTCTCTTTCTCTTTCTTTGTCCATACCAATCAATGTACAATATACATTTTTCAATGCAAACCTTTCCTCACTGTATTTTCATAGCTAATACTCTGCTGGTTTTCTATTTTTGTCATTAATTGACAGCTATGAATTATTACAGTATTTTCTACCTCTAATCAAATGGTTTTTTGTCTTTGACATGGCTAGCTTACCTTTGGAGTGTTTTTCAGCAATTAAATAGCATAAATTTCATAATGGCAGAGATGAAATATTAAATTTATTTTCTACTCCTTCCTATTATTACTTAGTGTAGCAGTTTGATATTATTTATGAATTCCAAAAAGAAATATTGATTATGTTTGTAAACTGGTTGGTTCCTCTGGTGTGGTACTCTTTGATTGTATTAGATTCAGCTGAGAAGTCTGATTAAATTATGTTAAGATTAGGGCTTTGATCCAACCACATCATTAGAGTGTGACTCAGTGTCAACTCCCAGCCCCCTTGGGGATAAAACAGATGCTCACGTGGAAATAAACACACAGAGAAGAAGAATACAGAGAAAGAGAGACATCTCATTAGACACAGCAGTGGTCTCAGGAAGAGAGATGAGCCTGATAGTCTACAGCTGACTTTGTGAAGAGTACAGAGCAGCTGGGTCTGGAAAGAAATGAGCCAGGGAGAGAGATGAGCCTTATGCCTGCTCACAGCTGAGATAGAAAGAAGCTGTGTCCCTGGAGCCTTAAAAGGAAAGAGGAAGGCTGAACACTCACAGGTAATGCCCGTCATCTCGTTTTAACACATGGCAACAGACTTTGGTGAGGAACTAACTTTGATTTGGACTCTGTAACTGTAAGCTTCCACCCCAAATAAATACCCTTTATAAAAGCCAACAGATTTCTGGTACTTTGCATCAGCACCCCTTTTGACTGACTAATACACTCAGTATAATAATTTTCATCCTTAACCTCACCTTTGATTGATGGTGTGCTCTGTTCTCTTTTCTGGACTCCCTTTCTCTCTCAATCCTCTCCTTACCATTTATTCCTAATTATTCCTAAATGGACATCTTCAGTCAAGATCTGTCTTCCGAGTTCCTGATGCCACATGATCTAGACCTCACACTGGATGTTTGACAGGCCTTACAAACTGAGCAAGTCTGAAAGTGGCCTGAATCTGGTCTCCCTGATGGTTCTACTTATCAGGAAATGCTCTTGATTATACTGGACAGAAACCTAGGGGACCCATCTCCCAACCCCATTTCCAACGATTGACTGCATCTTATTGTCATATATGCTGTTCCCCTCCATTAATCTTATCAGCTGCAATTCCTCAAATAATTATATGTTTTCTCTTTAGTTCTCAAATTTACAACCAAAACCTCAGCTATTTCATCTATTTTGTTTTCCTCCTCCCTAGGGGAATCCATGTAGTCGTTTATTTCTCTGATAGCCATGCAGGGCATTGGCAATGTATTTAAAACACATTTTGTGTTTATAATCACCTCGCTGGTCCATCAAAGTCAAATAATCAAATGTACTTGTAAGTTATTTTTTCCAGATAATCAGTTTGTTATGTGTTGTAACATTGAAAGAGTAAATGTTTTGACTAAACATTTTGTAGAGTAAAATATACATTTCTCTGCCTTCCTAAACAATTTAATATTTCCTAGAGTAGTCAGAATTGTCATTTTGGATATCATCTCTTGATTGCTGTGTCATATACTTACTGAGGTGTATAGGGCCGTTGCTGGCTCACTAAATGGCCCTAGGCACCTGTGCTTTGAAAGTTTATACTTCTGTTACTGTCATGTTCAGATTTGATTCAGTCAGTGTGTCTGTGTAAAATTACATGTTCCCGGAGGCAAAAGGTGAATCTAGAGAGTTCTCTGCACACAGTTCTTAGCACAGAGCTTGCCCAAGTAAGTTATAGATTTCTTTTGAAGGTAAAAATAGAAAAAAAAAGAAAATAATGAAATTATTTTTATTCCAATTTTTGGTGAAAAGGGAACTGCAAATGCAACTAATACAGGTTACTAATTTAATAGCAAGCTTTCCTTACATGCAGTTGGGTCTTGAGAGGCATGCTCAATTTCACAGCATATTTGCAACAGCAGAATAAAGATCTATGTGGAATAATTTTACCAATTATAGAGAATTTGAACCACCCTCTTCTGCTGATGGGGAAACCCATTTTATGTACACATAAGAGTATTTGGCTGCTCATGCTTCCCGCCTTTCATGTGCTCTCAGCAGAGGTGCCGAGGAGAAACCATTGGCTGTGCAAGGGCCCGTTGAAATAGGACTGACACAAAGTGTGATCCAAGGGAAAATGGGGAACGTGACCACATATTTTCCCTGGAACCAGGATGACTTGTGGCTTTACAGGCCTCTCGGCACTTCACTCCCTTGAGTTCTCTCAAGAAAAATGCATCCGTGTTCCTTGGGATGGCTGATGGCTCCAATGGGAGACTTAAACTCACATAACACCTCTTTTCCCTCATCTTCTTCCTCATCAAGCTACACATGAATGAGGATGCAGTGGCCCTGGGACTAGTACAGCCCCAAGTTTAATGACAGCCTTTTTCCTCAAGGGTGCACTGAGTCCAAGTGTATCTGTGGAGATGTTGCTTATTACAAGTCCATCCTTCTGGGAACCTAAGCAGCCCTGGAGAAAAGGTAGCAGGTTCTCTAAGGAAGCACATAGCACAGGGAAAAAATTTCCCTCACTATGGACACAAGACAGGAAACTACCCAGTTTCCAGCAGGGGTTTTTAACAAGGGGTCCATGGGCTTGAATTTAAATTAAAACAACAACAACATTATTCTAGTGGGGACGTGTTGGTGCGGGTGTGATATATTTATTAAATAATACACAGTATAGTGTGGACTTAGTAAGGGGTCCGTGGTTTTCACCTGACTGGCAAAGGGGTCCATGGAACAAAAAAGGTTAAGAAGCCCTGAGCTACTCCTTGCTCACATTATGTTGGTCATCTTGATATCCAATCTAAGAATCTTACACAGGTAAGACTGAGAAAGCCTCCAACCAACCCACTATAATCCATAGCAGCGGAAGGGGCACGTTTTACAGACTGAAAACAATATAAGATTCATTTAGTCAAACACCTTTGAATTCCACCAACTTTTCCCTGCTTCCTATTCCCTCCAACCCGTTTCATGTTCTTAGTTTTCATTTTCAAAATATGGTTGCAATGTGGGTAGTTTCAAGCAGGAATAACAAGGATTTGAACAAAGAAAACTGACCAAAACTACCCTGGGACAAGTTGGCCTAAAATACAGATTGTTTTTATGGGCATATGCCAGTTTTCTTGCCAGTCTTGAGTTGTCACTTTGGGTTATTTTCACTGTAACCACTGAGGACGTTAGTTGAAAAGCAAGCAACTAAGAATGAATGAGGCAGAGAATGTGAGTGGCAGGGAAGTCCTTGGAAAGCCCAGAGCCAGCCACACACACAAGGAAGTATTTTCCCAGCTCCCTTCAACACACACACACTCACACACACACACACTCACACTCACACACACTGACACACACACCTATACAAAGACTCACATATGCTCTAAATTCTCACTTTTCTTTCTTCAGCTATACTAGGTGAGGGACCAGAGCTGGAAAGCTTCCACGAGTTCTCGGCTGTATGAAAAGAGAGAAATCAAAAGCCTTTCCTCTCCGTTTTGTAGTGAGTTGAGTTAAAAGTGATGGATCCTGTTCAGCTCTTCACCTAGGCTTCATGAACTCTCCCCCGCATTTGCTTTCTCTACCTGTTGGTCATCATTAGCTCTGCCTTGGACTGCAGGGCAGAGTGGTGCCAAACCTGCTCTGTTAATCACACAGCAGATGAGGAATTAAGGCTCTTGAAGCTGGAATCCTTTCCATCCCCAGGGATTTATGTACATTAACCAGAGGTGAGGGTTATTGAGAGATGACTATGTGCTAACAGGCTTTACAAATGAGAGCTCTTCTGGTGTGTGTGTGTGTGTGGTTTGATGTGTTTAAACAGCAGAATAGAGTGTTAACTCTGTATTTTCCAAAATACTTAAAAAAAAAATTCTTAAATATAAGCTCTGTTTCTCATACCAGTGGTAATTTTAATACCACTGCTTAACAAACACTGATTCCCTGGCAGACTTTTGGAACTAACTTAGTGCCTGAACAGGTAGTGCCTGTCTAATATTTCTGAAGACCCACATGTGATAAACACCACCTGGGGCTGATAGGAGTAAGGGTTCAGGGATGGCTTGGTTTTGTTTAGTTTCTAGGTAGCAGGAGTGAAATGTGTGCCTCACTTGTTAGGAACAGGCCTCAGAAAGGCAGTTTTCTAAAGGACAGTTGGTCTACTCTGCTGAGAGTATGATAAAGAGGGGCCTACCGAGGTCAGGCATCTTTTGTTTATAAATGCGCAGAACTTGTGTACATTTTCACGGTGTGTAAATGTCCATATCCATGTAACCACACCCAGGGCAAGGTGTGGAGAACATGCGTCACCTCATAAGCTCTCTTGCACCCCTTTCCAGTCAATAGCAGATGTAACCAGTACCAGCAGACGTAACCACTTTCGGACTTCTGTCATTATAGGCTAATTTTCCAGTTCCTGAATTTCAAATAAATGGAATCATTCAGTATGCACTTATTTGTGTTTGCTTTCTTTCATTCGATCTGTTTCTAGATTCTTCCATGAGGTTTTCAAAGTGTAGATCTTTATAATAATAAAAAATAAATAATATAGGAAATTCTTCACCTTGGTTCCTATGAGTATGACTCTTGTTTCTTATTTTGTTCCCACATGAGCTAATGATTCTCTCCCCTCTACATGCTATTCTATTTTCCCACATCCTTCTTCATTTTACACCTTGTTTATTTATTTATTGCTAATTGGAAAAAAAAAAACCTTCAGTTTCTTGGCCTGCAGTTGCTCCAAGTCACACTTTAAGTATGCAGTCTCGTAAGTTGTTGCATCTTGTTGAACCCCAGGCCCCTATCTTTTAATTGCCAGCTCTCGGAAACCTAGGGAAGTCCTCTTTCTTGGTACTCTCTTTTCCTGAGCTCTCCTTGTTTTATGGAGCAAGAGTGAGTGGCATTATATAGGTCGGCACTGTGTTTGCCTGGAGGAATCAACTTCTAGGTTGATGCCACCAGAAACATCTCTCTACTCCTTTGCAGAAGTCATTTTTTAGAGTTATATTCTCTCAGTGTACTAAAATCCAATATCCTTCCCATTAATTTTAACCTCTGTGCTTTTAGACCCATTCTGTGGAAGTAACATGTACTTGGATGACTTTGCAATTTTTTTGGATAAGCCACAACTGTGCTGAAGAAGTAGAGTTGTTCCTAGATCTCTTTGGTCAGTGAGCTGGTGCTTAGCTATTCATGTCAAAGTTGGTGAAATTCTGTGCTCACCAACATGCGTCTGTGCAGAGCATAGTTGGGCATTGACTCTGCAAAGTCAGGCCCACTGGTGCTCCCTGGGGAACCTCCTGATCTGCTTAATGGATAGCAGGCAAACCTGCTCTCAGGCTCTTGGAATCCTGAATTCTCAAACCATCTTTTATCTAGTAGACTAGAGAAGGAAGCCTTCAGGCTCGCGAGCTCATACCTCACTATGTGTTCATGCTTTGGTGGCCGGTTGAGTAGCAAAATTTAAAGTAATTCCTGCGTAAGACTCAGAACGATAGTCAAGAGTCGTGTTTATTCAGATGCTCAGTGCCTGCACTGGCACTTTTATCTGGTGTTTCCTTGACTTTGTAAGTGTTTCCACTCACTTCCTTGTTTACTCTATTGGAATTTACCCTGGGCTGAACTGTCAAAAGCAATTCAACGGAAAGACTAGTGTTATGTCTTTAGCATCAAGAAGGAACGATTTTTAAGCTTTAAAGATAAAGAATTTCATGTGCTAAGAGAAAGCAAAGGTGATGACGTTTGCAATACAAACTCAGTGTAAACACATCTTTCTATTCCCACCTCTTAGAATAAAGTGGCATAGATGCCAGAAAAGCTGAAAACATACTTGCAGTGTAAACATAATAACCTGTTCAAAAGCCTTTTAAGAAATACAGAGCATGATCTGAAAGCTGAGGGAAATTCTGGTCTCTAAACACAGCCTTTGATTCATTTTGTTCTCCTCTTTCCCTCCCTCTCTCCTTGTTTCTCTAGTCTCGTCTTCCCTCCTCCTCTCTCAGTCTCTTCCTTCCTCTCTCTTTTCCTTGCTTTCTCTCTTTATTTTGCAGTAAGTATTTGGTATGCACCTCAGTATCCTAGGCTCTGGCGGTGCTCACAGTCAGTAAGGTAAAGGCCTAGCCCCGACAACCTGCTTTCGCCTCTTTTCCTTCTCCTCCTCCTTCTCTCTTTCTGACTGACTTTGTACTACACCACCAGGCTAAAACTCGAGTAGCCTAGTAACAGTAAAGCCACGACACTAAATTTCAGTTGGCAACCCCAGGAAAACCTTGCCAAAGAAGTGAAGCTGCTTCCATAGGCCTCTTTGGCATCTCTGAGCCTGGGCTGAAGCACAGAGCAAAAGGCATAAGGAAAGCATTAGCGCTGCATACATTAGTGACAAGGAGTGATATAACCGGTTCTGCGTCTCCACCAGGCCCCCATCTATCATTAAAACTCCTGTTAGCTGTTGATTAGACTTCCTGGATGTCAGTGATTATGTTGCTAACATGCTAGCCATGCCTGATCCCAGCGGTAGCAATCACTGTTTCTGAGCATGTCAGCTTAGGAGAGCAATCAAATAACAGTTATGAGATACCGAAGCTGCCTGGCTCACCCGGAGATACCTTTCGTGGCTTTTAATTATTTTATATTCTCATTTGCTTCCCAGGGATCTTCAAACCCTTAGTCAATCTCACTGCCTTTTAGTTAATCTGAAAGTTAGATGTTTCAGCACCAAGATGCTGCTGAGATGAGCTTCCATGCTGCTCTCTGGCATACGTGATTCGAAGAGCCACTGGACGGTTGGAATATTTCTTTCACTGCAAACATTTCACTTTCTAGCATGATGAAAATGGACTTGACTGGGATTTTTGTTATATATATTATATCCACTAACTCTCACTCCTCTTCCTATCACCTACAATACCTGGCCCAGCATCTAGCACATGACAGGTGCTTAACTACTAGTTGTACAATTAAATGCAATTTATTTTCATTTAATTTTTAAAAATTTATTTAAATATTGAACATTCCAAGTGTGATCCTTATATCTGTTCTTGCTTCCTGATTCAACTCAGCATTAAGAAAGTTCTATGGAAAAAGAGTAAACTAGTGAAGCCATTAAAACAAAATTCTTACCTAAGTCTGTATATATAATGCCTACTCAATTTCAGGCCACACTTATCCAAGACCCATAGGGAATGTATGTCGGAGGCTCCTGATCTATTTGGCAAGATCCCACTTTCTTGGCACTCCTGGGAATATTTAAACTACACAGCACTTTTGCCAGAGTTTTATTAAGAAATTTCAATAACAAGGTAAGATTTCATTAGTGGCCCATGTAGGACACACCAAAGTCCCCACCTTCACTCTTTTGCCTCTAAATATCTGCTTGTGTCTTTCACGAGAGCTGAGGTTGTGGGGAAGTTTTCCGTCTGGCAATCCTGCCTGCCTTGGGAGGATTTTGCTGATGCTTGTATCTAGCCATTGTGGAAGGAAGCACCATGGGCTTGGGCTTCCGCTGGGAGCTGCTGGTCATCCCCAGGTCGGCTCCTATTCTCACCCACTTCCTTTCAGCATGTAGTCTCCTGCCTTAAGTCCTGGGGATTTCGTAATCAAGGAATCCGAATTTGGTTTCTCCTTTCCCTTGGAGTTGGTCACCTCCTCCTCTCAGCTCCTTCTTTTGCTTTGTAGCGTCCTGGTCACTTGCCACAGAGCACCTTCTTTCCCCCTTAGGGCTCTTCTCCACAACCTGCCAACTTCTTCTCTAGGGGTGCGTATGTTTGTTAGCTCAGCCCTCACTTTTTTCCTAAAAGGATATGGAGAGGTCCAGTCTCCTTACATCTGCCCTTTGCAGTCTGAATTTAGCTTCTGGGTTCCTAGAGGGCAAAGACCACGTCATGATTGAGTTTCAGTTTATAGACACAAGTGGGTCAGTGCACACTGCTTGCCCTCAGCAAAGAAGCACCCATTCAGTGACTCGGTGACAAAGGCAACTGACCCTGAAAACCAAAAGAAGACAAGGGTTTTTACTTGTCCAAACAATACAAGGCAGAGGAGTCTGCTCCTTGGCATTCTTTGAGCATATGTTAAATGTCAAGTCTAATTCACTCAAAAATTTTAGCTCCCAAGAAAATGAAAAGGCAAGTTAGCAGTGCCTATAGGAAATGAGGAGGCAGCCTGCAAAGGTGAGGAAACCCTGGGTGATTTGAAGTTTGAGCAAAGTAAAAGTGTCAAATGTGTAAACAAAGACAAGGCAAGCTCAAAAACACATAAGCCAACAGAGAAGAATGTGTAAAGAAGCTGATAGAAAAGGATCTGGAAACGGCTGTTGGTTGAAGCCCGGGCAGAAATAAGGCTCAGTGCAACAGGCCATGACGGTGTGTCCTGTGAGCCTCACTGTGCAGGAAGCCAGGTATGTAATACTCCCTCAATGGAAGGAAGCTTTATCACTGGGTAACTACAGTGAACGTGGACTTTCTGAATGTCCACTACTTTCTTCACATTGCTTTTTATCTCTGTCCCTCCTTCCATTCATTTCTGCTTTCTTTTGGATCCTGGTTCTGCTATGTTCTCTGAAACACTCCTTTACCATCGGTAGTGACTTCTCAGACTTCTCTGTCTAATTTCCTGACTTTTCACTCACTTTCAGTTACATAAAGAATCTGTCTTGGCTAATAAGATTTAGCCCTGTCTGTTTTAAAACACCAAAGCTTTCATTGTTGATTTATAGTGGGGGGTGCTTTGTGAAATATAGAGTAACTGTTTACCTCCATCAACAGTTCATCTTTTCTCTGAAGAGGTCAAGCTTGTGGATTCAGCTACAAGCTGTTTCAAGAGGGCGATGTGCTGTTCTCTGCGTCCTCACTCTTCTGGTTGGAGGAGGAGGGAACAGAGAAAGGACATCTCCCTGTGCCAGTGCCCACTGACTTGTCTGTTCTTCGAGGTTGGCCCCAATTGCTCTCCTTTAAGTGCACAGTTCTGCCCCACTGGTGGCAAAGCTGCGGTCCTCTCTCTGTTGGTGGGCACTACTAATCCAACCCTGAGGGGCTGCCCCATGGCCTCTTGCTCCTGGGGAGTCTTTACGCACTTTGCCCCCTTGGGAACTGCTGTCACAGCGTTTAGGCCTCACCACCTCTTTCAGGCTTCATCAGCCCAAGGGAAATTGATGTATCCTTGCCACCCCACATGGCAGGAGTCCTGGCTGGCCGATCCCTTGCTCTCTCAGTCTCCATCTTCTCACATCCCTTTCTGCACTTCCTGAAGCATTGGAGAGGGGCATGCACTCAGCCAGCCCAGTGGCTCGCAGCTTTCAAGTAACAGAAAAACCATTTTCCACTAACCATCTGAAAGCGGTTTGGGCACCCTAAATCTTGTAGAGAAGGGCGGGAGGGGGACATTCTTATCTGGTGCTCCTCAAACTTGACATTCCCCAGAAGACAACCTGTTGACATCACCTTAAGACTCTTGTATATCTTTTTTCATATCAACCAGAGAAGGGAGTTCAGTGGGAGGCCGCAGAAACTGTTGTGATGAATTTGGGATATGGAATATTTAGCAGCCACAGCATCTATTCTGAACTGTAGGTTCTGGTTGACAATTGTTGGAAATGCATATGTGTGTGTGTGTGTGTGTGTGTTCCCTCTATCTAGATTAATTTGCTATATTCAGGAAGCTTGACTTTGTCTGCTTTGATGCCAACCCATGTTTCCGTGATTACAACTCTAGTTTGTATAGGCACTAGGGTATAAGAATTTCATTTTGATGAAAGCATTATTGTTACAATCCTATAACTTACTTTTTGTTTTGTTGGTTTTAAGCATTCTTTCCTGCACACTTCAAGATGTGCTTTTTGACAACCTGGACAAAATTTCAAAGTGAAATTTGAGGAGTGTAGATATGAACATTTCATGTTTTTCTGTGTGAGATTGATTGACTATTCCTAAAAATATAATACTAGGAAGAGAAAATGTCAGAAGTCATCTAGACTAGTCCCCTGCTTCTAAGCTCTTTAATTTCTACTGATTAACACATTCTTCTTCCTTTTTTTTAATATAAAATTCTTATACAGTGGAAACCCCACAACCTCTTTTGGTGTTGGCTCACTCCAGCATTTCTTCCAATACCTAATGTAAAACTTTCCTGCTGTGATGTAAGCTCATATTTTGTAGTTTTATCTTTCAGTCTTTGTTGCTGCAGTTCTTTGACTTTCGCCCTAAATTTGATTCCAATTGTGGGTATGAAAGTAATCACCTAAATTCCCCTAAGACCTCATGTCATACCCAGAGGCCTCAAGCAGAATGGATCTTTGTCCGATAGCTTCTTAACCCTCTGAGGCCAAGCGGGGAAACAGCTGCTGGCAGGCTGGCCGGGCTGACCACCTCCTGCTCCTTCCAGACTCGTGGAAGGAAAAGGGAAAGTCACATTAGGAGGGAATGGAAAGGGAACGGAAAGGGAACATAAAGAGACAGAAAGGGCAGCAAGAAGGAGAAAGAGACTGAGGATGAGGCAGAAACTGTGAGATGTCCCCCCCACCCCCCGGCAACATCAACCTTCCTGCCCTTGATGCAGAGAGTGGTGGTGTGGCCAAGCAGGCTGAAGGTTGCCCAGCACCTTGCCCCCCAGCCCCCCTCCCTAAGCACCTCCTCGACGTGGTGACGGGGAAGAGCCATCCAGCCACCGTCTTCACTGGCATGAACTGTGGGCTACCTATATTTAATGCATAGCTGAGGGGGCCCAGAGAAGGCACTCAGAAAGGATGATAAGGACAAGGCCCACTGAAGCTGGCAGTGCAGAAGGAAGCTGAATGTATGAGGGGGAATGTGTGAAGAGGATTTCAAATGTAGGGGTCTGAAGGACAACATCTCTGATGTGGGATCATGCATGAGGCGAATTTTTAAACCTAGAGATCTGATTATTTTTTGGTTGCCTTAACTATTTTGAGACTTTTTAAAAAGAGTCATTGTTGCTCTTGTATCAAGTTGTTAGAAACTTTTAATTTTGTGCTTTTAATATCTTAGTATGATGACCTACTTTCTTTTTGGCAAGAAGCTTTGATGTCAGCCCAACATGGAAGTGTGATTACATTTGTTTTTCAGATATTCACCTTTCCTTTTCTTTCTTTCTTTCTTTTTCTTTATGTGTGTGCTGTGTGGGGCTTCCATTCTGCCATCATTACTTCCTTGGTAGATGGAAGCTAAGCATTAAGCATGGCTGATCATTTCTTCAACATTTCATAGTTAAGAATCACATAAACCTAATGAAATAGTTAATCTGCATGACTCTCTCCCAAGTTATAATTTTATACCCAAAGAAGTCCTTTTTTGGTAATAAAGGTAAAAGGCTAGAGTAAGGACTCCTGCTGTGCTAAATTTTCATTATTTCCAGACAAGGCAAAATTACAACTCTTATTTCTTGTGCACTAGGGAGAATTTAAGACCTCTCTGCCTACATTTTTAAAAGGTTAGGAAGAACTGTACACAGCTGACATTTTGGTGTTTGATCAAAGTATACCTCAATCTTAAATATATACTTTAAATGTGTCAGCTATGCCATCGCCTGCTCACCGTAGCAAATAAACTTCCCCACACACCACCTGACATTTCCTGACCGAGTGGTTTCATTGCTCAGCGTGTCCTGCTTTCTGCTTGTCAAGCCACTCTATTTAGCATTACGTCTGTCTAAGGAGGACCTTTTTCACACAGTAACAGATTGCGTGTACGTGTAGCTTTCAAACGCCTCTACCATTTTTAGATATTTCAAGTGTTTCTCATCAACCTTTCCTGAGTGGCAATGATGACAATTAAGGAGGGCAAGAATTCAAATTTTGCAACACAGAAAATTTCACACATCAGACGGCAATATTTGAGGCCATATTGTGCTTGATCTGATAATATATTCGAGGATTCCAAGAATTAACTCTGACATTCAAATTACAGCATTGTATTTTCATTTGAAAATCAATTTGTCAAAAATCAACAAGGAATCTCTGAAAGACAGGAAAGAATGCCATAAAGAGATCAGTAGGTCATGTGCGTTTTTAAAAATCAATTTTGCTCTGCCCATTTTGGGTGAATGCACTAATTTCCCTCTTTGAATTTATATTAATAACAGGAGATGGGCTGAGTCTGCTCGAGACCTAGATGTACAGTGAGCTAACAATACATATTGAGCAACCCTTTATGCACAGGCTTCTTTCCTTTGGTGAAATGGTGTTTTAAAAAAAATTGTTGCAAGAAAATTTAGTATCGAATATCTTGAGTATTGTTTCCTTTTCAGGGATGGGGTTATTTTGCTTAAATTGCCCATGAACTGTTGAGCACTATTTCAATGGTTTATCTTCTATTTTAATGTAAACCAAATGATACCTTCTTTACAGGTGACAGACAGGCAGCACAGTGGAGGAAGGAATCACCATGAAGGAAAGTAGCACACTGTTGGAGAGAATCACTGAGTAAATGAGTAGAAAATCAAAAACCCTAGAGAGGCACATGAAAGCGGCCAAGTAGCTGCCATGTCTTACCGTACAGGCACTACTGAGATTAAAAAAAAAAAAAGCCTGGTTTTTCTTTGCCTTCACTCTCATGTAAAAGGCCAGTGTTCAACCAGGAAGATATTCAGTTTAGGAAAAAGGAAATTCAATTCAACAGACATTCACTAAGAGGCTACCCTGTGAACCTTTGCAAGCACAGCTATAGCCACTGCTGGGCAAAGAGAAAGTTAACTAAGCTGTAGACATTAGCTACAGAGCTTAAAATCTAGGGTAATCTCCATATTCTACATAGGCATTTGCAAACATATGCCCAGGAGACACACACACAAACACCTACACAAATATGCTAAAGCATTAAGTAAGGTTAAAATAAAAAAGAGAGCATATTTATTCCAGCTTGGAAAGTGATTCTAGGCTTATCCTGATCCTTACTCACTGTTTTCACCAGTGGACCATGGAAAAAAGACATCTAATTGTAGGTACAGAAAGTATAAACGCCCCAAATGGTTCACTAAGAATGATGAGGCCCACCTGTGATTGCTCCTCTTGTCTCTTGTTCATCTGTATCCAAGCTTGTGAGCCAATATAACAGGTTTTTGTTCAATGTATCATGTTCCTGAAGGGCAGCAACCCAACCCTACAGGCTTTCAGCCCTTAACCTGAGCCCATGAAGGGCCATTCTTATGCTCCATCAGGCCACCCACTGCTGCATGATGTAGTGCATGAGAAAACCAAAGGATCCAGTGTTCAAATGTCCATTGTCACTTCTTTGACATAAAGTGGGTCTCTTGGTTCTAGAAGATATTATGCAACATTGACATCAATAAATCAGATAATCGATGACCCCTGGGCAGTGGCCTTATAGACAGAGAAGGTGAACTCTAGCCAGAATATGGATCAATCCCAAGAAAAGTGCGTCAGCTTCCCCTCCAGGGTAGAACAGTTGTTGTAGTCAACTGACTACCAAGTAGTTGATTGATCTCCTCAAGGAACTCTGCCATGTTGAGGACTCAGAGTTGGTCTCTGTTGCTAATAGAGCAAATATTCAATAGTCCAAAGCCACATCCCCTTGGAAAGAGAAGACTTATCTTGATTGAGCCATGCATAACCTCCACACCTGCCCCATGACTACTCTATCCTTGGGCCCACTGCACAATCACTGGAGTGGCTGAGGATGGAGGCTGGCTGTATATGGTGTCATTGACTCTGGTGTATATGACCTGAGTAGCAGGGCGGCTTGCAACATAGTCTGGACTGCCTCCAGTGACATTTCTTGTTCTGGGTCCTACTCAAAATTGGCAGCTTTCCAAGTCCTTCAACAATGGGTAGGAAATCTGTTCCTAAGTATGGTATATCCTATCTTCAGAACCCCAGGATGCCTACCAAGCCATGTGGCTCTTTCTTGGTGGCAGAGGTACAAGTGGGATCAATTTCTTTTAGCTTGGAGAGGATGTCCTGCTATGCCCCTGATCACTGGAACCTGTTGTGGATCGACTTGTGTTCCTCTCACAGGATATGTTAAAGTCCTAATCTCCAGGGCCTGGGGATGTGACCTTATTTGGCAATAGGGTTGTTGCAGGTAGAATTAGGAAAGTTAAGGGAAGTCACACTGCAGTGGGGTGGACCTTTATCCAATGTGGCTGGTGTCTTTATAAAAAGAGAAATTGGACACAAATGTCACCACCAGAAGCCAGGAGAGAGGCATGGACCACATTTCCCCCTATAGAGGTCAGAGGGAGTGTGGCCCTGCTGACACCTTGATTTCAGACTTCTCGCTCTAGAACTTTGAGACAATAAACTTCAGTTGTTTTATGTTGTGGTGCTTTGCTATGGCAGCCCTAGGACACTGAGACAGACCCCTCAGATGCTCCTTGATGCGGCAGGCCCTGGAGTTGTTATAGGGTTTGCCTCCCTGCAGCAATCGGGGACATCGAGAGTACTTGCTCACTGCGTGTGCACATTCCAGGGTATCAACAATGTAAAGAGCCGGTGTGATTTTAGAAAAATGAATTTTAAGGACAAAGAAAAAAGAACTGGTGCACTGCTCTGCAACAGGGAGAGGCAATTAAGGTCCCTTTGGACTAGACTGTGACAGCAGAAAGCATAGCAATTATTTTACCTGAGAGAGTTTAACAAGAGGAAGTGGTTAAACAGGTATTGGAAAACTGACCAAAGGAGAATGCTTAATTAACACAGAGGAGTGTCTGAATGCACCACCTGCCTTCAGTCTGAGGAAACAATGAAAGCGGAGGGGGTGGGAAAACCTGGAAGCTTGGAGATGGGGACCCGCCATCAGAAATGGGGTGTTTGCCAGTCGGTGGGTGCTGATTCCTCAGGAGCATGGAAGGCCCCGGCAATGCTTGACGTAGGTCTCTAGGGAGGGTGTCGGGGCATCAGTGCTGATAGCTTTGAGGCTCATTCTAAGAATGTGGAAAAAACCTGAAAACAGGAGTTAACTGTGCTTCTAAGACAAATAACCATTGCTAAGGCAAGGCTGAAAGAAGAGTGAGCAAAACGGAAGAAGCATGGCCCTTCCTTCTTCTCCAGCCTTTCAGACACCCTTCATGCCACCTAGTGAGAACCTCCAGCGAGGGAGAAATGGTGCTTGCCGAGTCTCAGCCCCAGCATCATGAAGTGACATTTGGCAGGGAGGGTTTAGAGCTGAGAGACAATAGTTTATTAACCAGCACATCCTACCAAATAGTAAATGACTGATAAGGCCAAAGAAACCCAAGTGTGTTCAAGTCTCATACATCCAGGCTCGCATTTCTTGGGTTCTTTATAAACTCCATCTCAAAAGGCCTTTCCAGACTGTGAAATATACGAGCGCCCTGCTTCATCCATCCATCCATTCACTCATTCATTTATTCAGGCACGGCTTCTGAAACAGTTGCTGCACACTTACTCGATGCTACACCCTGCGGCTGGTTGCTTTGTCCTCAGTGCTCTTTGACACATGCTCATTCCTGTCCAACCAGAGCAGCCAAGGAGTAATATAGAGGATAGGACAAAAAATAATAATGATGACGTAGGCCAAGGAGAAGAGTTTCAAGAAGGAGAAGCGTGTTCAACAGTTTTAAATGCTACAGAAATTTGTAAATAGATGACTTAAGTGAACAGAACTATAATCCTTAAATTTAATATGTGTTTCCAGTTAGAGTAGAGAGAACAATTTATTATTATGAAGTTATAAGACATTTTGCATGAATTTTTTAGAGTTTCTCATAGAAGAAAGAAAATAACTTTTTAAACAGATATGGCTTACAAAAGAAATAAGAAAGCTATTTGGAGAAGGAATCAGAGAAATTCTAATGGAGAGTCTAAATAAAACACACTTCATCAGTGCAGAAAAAAAATATTAACTAGCATGCAAATAGAGTTGAAAAACTAATGCCTCCGGTTTCCTGCTGATTTAGTCATTCAGGGACTCCTAAAAGGTATTACATTGCTTACATGGTGTTTTGTTTTCTGCGCTTGGACTTATTGTTAATTTTTAATTTATTTTTACAATGATCTTAATTAAAACATCTTTTATTCACCCCCCAGGATCGAGGCAGAGAATAATTTGTAAAAACAAACTTCCAGGAGAACTGGGTTCACAGTGAGACGCAGGCATGGATTCTAGTGATGTGGGAGGAGGAGACCCCCCAGGAGCCTGGAGGCGGGGTTCAAGAGTGAGCCCCCTGGAGACCCTGTCACTGAGGAGAGGCTCTGGGGGCTGCCTTTCATGTCAGGTGGAGCAGACTCAGATCCTGTGACTTCTCCACAGCCCCTAGGAGAAATCTGCTTCTGGACTGCAGGTTCGGCCTCCTGGTCAGGTATCTCCCAGGGGCTGCCAGGTGGCCTCCCAGAGAACGTGCCCTTCGTGGACAGGAGCTCTTTGATCCTGAGCCGGTCTCAGCCTGGCTCTTCAACACCACTGCTGTTGGTGCCCTTGCATTATTTAGCGTGATGTAAATAATAACCTCTTAAAACACATGCTGAAGCACGGACTTGGGACCATTCGTGTCCTGAAACATAGTCGCCACAACGTATGTGATTTGCACCAGGCAGCACGTGGGGTGAGGCAATGAAAGTTATCGCGCTTTATAGTCACTTGGAATTTAATATAAAGTTTCCTTATCGCCTCATGTTGATTTGAAAACTAGGCATTTTCTTCAATGAGTTGCATTGTTTTTTCCTTTTTAATTTTGCTAAAGGAAATGTCAAGTTCAACATCACAGAGTAGTGAATTCTTTGCTATTAGTGATAGCTTATAATAGGACTCGTGTAACAAAGTATAACGTTTTTTATGGTGACTTGTATTATAATAGCATAGATAATTGTTTTAAGACCATTAAGGAATGAATACGGGGAAAGCCAATTTTCCTTGGAGTAGTTTTAAAGATAGGCAGTCATAAAAGTGGATTTCATGAAAAAAGGATATTTGTACTGCTAGCTTCAATCATAGCACATGAGTGTAGAAAAACCCAGGGGACAAAAACACATGGCAACTCTTTCAGGTTTGGCTCTGCCCTTCAATGAATACAAAATTGTACAATTTTAAGCCTAGAATTTTAGACAGTCCTACAGGAGCGTTAAGCCTCTCCCTTAATTTAAACAGTTTGGCGGTGTGAGAGCATTAACCTTCCTGGGAGTTGTCGCTTTCTGAAATCCAGACCCATCTTTGCTCCATTCAGATTTTTTTCAACAGGACCCAGTGGCGGTGGTGTCGGGCGGGGCCTCTTTGGCTTTCAGAGCTCTAGATAAAGGGGACTAAGATTCCAGGTCCCTGCGTGTGAGTGCCCTGAGGGGGCCCTGCAACTTCTGCAAGTTGTCAGGGAGCTCTTTAGAGTCATTCCTCTTAGCACGTCCTGAGCGTGCACCTGCTATCTGTGTTTCTTCCTGACCTCAGGAGGTGACACACAGCCTCATCACTGGTTTACACACACAGACACGCTGCAAACTCTCTTGCACTAAGGGATCTACAGGCTTTATTCTTTATCAAAGATTAGTGGTGCCTCAGGGCTGGAGAGGATTCGTGTCATTTGTTTTCTTTTCTTTCTTCCTCTCACATCTTCGCTTCCTTTTCTCTACCTCTTTCTGCCTCTTTTCAAAGGTGGGAACATCCTCATTTTACGTAGGTCATTTGAGTGCTTCTCTGAAACCCTGGGGTGCACAGAAACTTCCATCCCAGGAGTTTTATCAAGTCCTTCCTCCAGCTAAGGAGTTACTCTTACTCTAAGAAGTCTCATACCTGATCCTGAGGCAGCACCATTGTTCCCATTTCTGTGTATCTTAAACGTTCCTACACATATGACTTCTTCAATCCCATAAGACCACTGTGCATGACAAAAAGCAATGTGAGTTTTCATACTTGAGATGAGAAAAACTAGGCCAGAGAAGGAAGGCTCAGGAATTCTTATTGGTAAAGGAGTAGGAAAACCAGGCAGAATAAAACACTCTCCATGTTTTTAGCTGTATCAGGGAATGTTTAGGCAATTAACTAATGACCTTAGTGTAGAAATCTCTGATTCCTCAGCACAGATAGATGGATATGGACACACATATTGCAGTTAATTTCTATTGAAGAAGAAAATAGCATTGTATCAGCAGGATTTGGGGTGACTTTATGTGACTTTACAATGAATGCAAAATATGTAATTCTTCCTCTTCTTTGAAGTACACCAGCAGTGACCGGGTCGGAGTTGGGGAGGCACCATGCTCACAGCCAGCTCCTTTGTGAACAGCACATTGTGGACCAGACCTAACATAGCAGCATAGTGGGGGGCAGTGGAATTGTGTCAATGATGCAAAGCATCATTGCATGATGTTGTAGCATAATTTTAAATTCCTGACCCATCTCCTACTCACTTGAGATAACTCTGAAGGAGGGTCTTCTCTTCTCTTCCTTTCATATACTGGGCATCCTTGTAATTCACTGTTGTATATAGAGACACTAGCTCTCTCTGTGTGTGTGTGTATGCATTATATATATATATTAGGGGTAAATAGCTAAGTGTTTTTGTACTCCTTGGCTCTATCTAAAGATGGAGCAGAACTTTCCTTATAACCAGGATTTCCAGTGCCAGAATTACCCATTGCTAAATTACCCTAGCAAATCTCTACATGAGGCATTCATACATTTAGTCTTATTCGAAAATAATAAACTGTCATGAACAAATTATGGTATGTCTTCTGACTCCTTTAGTTTGCTAGCTTGGAGAATCTTAGAGTCACACCTTTTATTCATGTTACCAAAATGAGAAAAACTTCATAATATGTATGTTCAAAGATAGTTTGGTTGAAGTAATTTATTTTAAAAGATTGTAAGGCATGTCCAATATAAAATATGATCACAGAAAATGCTTGTTAATAAAAGGACAATAAAGTTCTTTTATATATGCATAATGCAAAAAACTCTTAATCCCTAGTTGAATAGATGCATTATTACTCTTTAATAAAACTGTTGTACAATGGAAACTTTCTTAAATTGGGCCATTTCTTCAGGTTCTTGAGTTGTGAACAGTGTTTTTTGGTAAAATTATCCATTTGTGATTGCTTTATAAAAGAAACAATTCATACAGAAGAGATCCATTGCACTGTAAATGTTTAGATATTTTGCATAAAGAATTTTAGGGTCCCTGTATTGTGGTTCAACAAAGATTTATTGAAATCTTATTACGTGATAGACACTAGGGAACAGAATAAAAAGGCAAAGCTCTGATAAGTTAATGAAGAGACAAACAGTTATGTTACCATCAAAAATGTATTATAATAAAAGCATATTATAGCTAGCATCCCATAAGACTTACCAATGCGCACTTACAATGTTTTAGACATTGATTCTAAATCCTTTTTTTTTTTTTAGCTCATTTAAT
This sequence comes from Cabassous unicinctus, assembly GCA_029593785.1. NCBI lineage: Eukaryota > Metazoa > Chordata > Mammalia > Cingulata > Chlamyphoridae > Cabassous > Cabassous unicinctus. Next base: position 36,227 of record JAQZBX010003444.1, read on the forward strand.
CCTCACAATAATCTCATTGGGTTTATCCTATTATTGTCCCTATTTTATAGACCAACATGAACGACCAACATTAACCCAAATCACACAGTTAGTAAATGGCAGAACCAGTACTTGAACCCAAAAAGTCTTAATTTACATTATGCTATATAGCAAAATAAGAAATGATTGATTCTGACTGGTAGCATGGGGGAGATGTCACAAGTGAGGTATATTTGAGGTATGCTTTAAAAGAATGAGCACAATCTGATCGAATGATAAAAGGAGAGGTGCCTTCTAGGGATAAATAGAATAGCATGAGCAAAAGTCCATAGGTGTAAAAGTGCTTGATAGATTCAAGGGATAGCATATAGTTCAGGAGTTGTGTGGGCAGAGAGAGAAGAAATAGGGAAACAATTTCTGTACTTTCAAGTGTTTTGTATCCAGGCCTAAAATGATGTGATATTTAAAGTCTATGGACCCTTTCAAGTCTGACACATTTGCTTTTCTTTTTTGCATTTTCATTATAAATATTCATATGTAGCAGCATCAACTGCTAAACACCATGTGTAAGATGCAAAATACACAACTTTCCCAAATTTTGCCATTCTGTAATGTGAAATGAGAGAATGCATGTGTGTAAATAGATACAAATTGGTCGTATACATGATCAATTTTGCTAAATAAAGTATTATTTTTCTCTAGTTGCATATGAGTAAGTTGGAAACACTAGCTTAGATAATGAGTAAACAGGCTAACATACAATGGAATAATTTTCATCCTGCGTGAGCCCAGCTTCTTCACTTCATTAGTTTTTAATTAAACCTCTGACTGATTAAGTTCTCCATTTCTTTTTCATAACCTTTTGCTTATAAAAATTCTTTCATTTTGTCCTTAGCAGCTTCTAAGAAGAGTGAAAAGCAATATCATTTGATTATCCTCTGGTATCTTCCTTGTGCACAACATCTATTATTTTAGCTCAAAATATAATGTGAAAAATTATCAGAAAAGCAATTCAGCAAGATGAGAAAAGAATGTTTAGAATACATAGAAAGCAGAGAAGTTGTGCTGGCCCAGGACCCAGTCAATAGGGGCGTGCACTATGAATGGAAGGGCATTTTCCTTGGTTTTCTGAACCTTATTCAAAGGGGAGCCTCCCAGTCCTCAACCAACAACGCCCAAAGATGGCGGAAGCTTGCCCGACGACCACCACCTGGCCTCCTGGCTCTCCTCCTACTCTGCTCCCCCTGCAGTTTCCTCTTTTAGACCGTGATCCCGACTTCAGAATTGTGCCCGAAAGTCCCCAGGCTGGCTTCGGCAGCTCGCCCAGGCCCCTTCCCCAGCTGCCCCTGAGGGTGGGCTCAGCAGCTGTGTGGCCCCTTGCGGGCCAGAGGGGAGCCAGAGGGTGGCTGCTTGGGGGCGGCTGCGAGGCGGCGGCGGAAGGAGCTCGTGATTCCACACTGTGGTACCCCGCCCCTCCCGGTGCAGGCCTGAGCCCCGGAAGAGAAGAAAGGAGGGGAGTTCTATGGCTTTTGTTTGCACCCCTGACCCAGGTTCTGCAAATGTTAGGGGTGAGCATTATCACGGCACTGCACTGGAAGTTTACTAAAAAAACAAAAAATTACCAAAGGTGCCCTGCCACATTTTCTTTAGAAGTTGAATTCATTCATCCTTCATTCATTCATTCATGGAACACATATTTACTCAGAATCACTATGTAAGCTTCCATGAGCTAGACTGGAGAAAGAATATCCAGAAATATAGGAGCAACAGCAGGAAGTTGTGGGTTCCTGGAAGCCAGGGGAAGACAGGTTTTAAGCAGGAGGGAGTGGTTGGCAAGGTCATTGTCCCAAGTTCTCAGAATGTCAAGACCAAGTGTGCTCAGAGGCTCAGTGGGAGGCAGGTCATTGGGCCTTTACCAGGAGAGGTTTGCAGTGAGCTGGGGGGGACGAAAATGCGTCCAGAGTGAGCTGAAAAGCGAGTGGGCAATATACTTTGGAAATACTGGATATTGAGGACTTTTTCCGTGAAGGGTAGTGGGAAGACAACGAAGTGGCTAGAGTGTGAAGTGGGACCAAGGCAGAAAGTTTGTCAAACGGGAGAGATTTGACTTTGTTCTAAAGAAGCTGAGATGCCAGGGCTCTGAGGCTCAGCATGTACCCTGCACTGCTTATTATACGCCCCTTTGCATGGGCTCTACCTTGTACAACACGTTTTATTTCAGTAATGAAATGTTTGGCTTCAGATTTAGCCATAGGGCAATTCTTAAGACAGCTAATCAATACAGTTTTTCCACCCCTCCTCTCTTAATTATGTAATTATCCACAGAGCTATTCCAAGAACCAGGCTGAGCTCTTGTCTCCCCACATTCAGCAAGTCGAGTTCTGTTTTCTAAGTAGACTTACCTTGCTCCCTAAATTTTAATTTATTAACTGTTTCACCTGAAAGCAATCCCCCTTGCAGTCAATTCCCCAAATAAACCATCTGTTTTTTCAATTCAGACAGCCAAAAGTGAAGACATACCCCAGGGTGGACAGAGTTATGTTCTCTTGTAGAGAGTAGAGAAGTTGAGAAAGACTTGGTTCTGATACCAGCTGGCAGGCTCTGTGGCAGGAGGGAGCTGGTGTTGGTGCCGAGAGCCGGAGGACACCTGCTCACCTGCCAAGAACCTGCTCCAACTCTGGCTCGTTAATCCTCTGTCCTGTATCCATTGACCTTTCACAGAGGCTGCTGGAGCCCAGCAAGCTCTGAGGTCATTATCTCACCGAGCCGTGTTTTTCTGTAGCGTCAATGTGTGTGACATTTGTGCATCTGTGGTTTTAACATGCTTTAAAATCAGTTATCTCCAGAGGCTTCCAGGAGCCATCTTGTGAGTCTGTTAGGAAGGCTTGTGTGTGACGGGAAGGGGGGATGATAACTGTGCTAACTTTTTTGCAAACCTGGTTCTGCAGAGAAGTCTGAGGGCAAAAGCTGAGTAAACACCTTACACTGTATGTCTTTATAGGTCAGAAGAAGGGTGCCTGAGGCGCATGCTGAAGAAGATGAAATATGTGCTATCAACACGCACTTTTTATTATTTTTCTTCTTTTTCTTGAGCATTTAAGCCTTTCAGGGATTGGGTATTTAGTTACCACTGGCAAACAAAGTTCGTGGAGACCCCCGGAAAATAGAAACGACATAGAGTTCCACAGTTCCTGCCGGTTTACCAGCTCCTTCCTCACAGAGTAGTTCTGGACGAGTCCTGAAGGGCCGCTGGCAATTATTACTCCCGCCAGAGGAGAAAGCGCCACCCTGTTTGTGGCTTCTTCCACTTCTCCATGTACAGATCTCTGCTTCTCTCATCAGAGAAGAGAGCACACTGAGTCCCAGAAAGCTTGCCCTCTTCTCTGTGAAGGACAAAAGTGATTACTACGTTGATTAACCACCCAAGCAGCCCACAGAGTGGCATGTGGGGCAAAGAGAGAAGGGGGCATATTGTGGAGCAGAAGTGTTTCAGGGATTCTGGGGCAGAAAAGAGTAGAAAACTACTTATCTGCTAGGAAGAAGGGTCTAGATGAGTCTTACGTATCCTGTCACATTAAATATTGATGTTTCGTTAGTAGGGACAGGTCTCAGGACGATAGAATTCTACAGGTTCACGGGTTGGTCAGGAATTCAAGACACTGTGGTTTGGGGACAAAAATCTACTTAACACATTCCAGAGAGAAAACAAGCATGCTTCGATCTCATATGCCAGAAGTTACACATGATGTATATGGTACCTGAAACAAAGGAGCTACTTCTAGGTGGGATAGGAAAAAGGAAGAAGCAAACAAAATACCCAGATTTGCATGCCAATTTACCTTATATCTGATTAACAATAGTTAGAATTGGAAACTAACACTATCTTCTACAGCAGTTACTTTTGATGATTATAAATAATCAAAATTCTAACAATTTGTATGTATGTTATACTTAAATAAAAAGTTTTTTTTAGAATTTCATAATGTTTTAAATCCATACAAAGATGTTAGTTTAAGAGTTATTTTCCAGATGGAAGAAAAGTACTGTAGACAAGTAATTTGACATGAGGTCTCTTAATTCCTTCCAATGAATTCATAAACCTCACCTGAGATGATCTGTAGCTTGTGATAAATGACAGAACAGTCAAATGTAATCTCACATGTTATCTTTGCCTCAAATTGATTAGTCAGGAGCAAGCAATTTGTTTAGTGTCCTGGGATATCAATATCCTATATCCTTCAGCTTTCTCGTCAGTACAGAGAAGGCAATTTACAAAACATTACCTGAATAAACCAAGTATTTTAGGTCCAAGTAGTGCTTCATAGTTTCAGTCTAATTGGAGGTAATTTTCTTCTAAAGAAGAGACGTAATCTTCTAACCATATTTCCTCTTCAAAGAGGTGGCGTGTGCTGTCCTAGTCCATATTAACCAATGGTTGTTTCCATTGCACTGTCTTTAGAATTTAGGGACAAAATCCTTCTTCAGGTGACCATCTTGGAATGCAGCCCTCAGCCATTAGTTATCTTTGACTACCACTTCGGCATTAGGAAGAGTATAGTCAAATATGCATCTGGAGTATAAGGAATTGGTTTACCTCTCAGAAGGAACTTTGCAGTGCAGATTCAAGGCAAATCATAGGCATGGAGTATCAGAATGTACTGGTAGCTTTCCAGGACAGTCTTAGTTACTTTTCCACTTCCACTTTGCTTTTATCTCCAAGCAAGTCAGGTTCCTTCTGCTTTAGTCCTATACTTATGCTCTCCTAGCATTTATAACACTGGAAGAAAACTTGTATGTTTAGTCATTCCTCCACTCCCAGATTCCAAGTTCCATGAAGACAGAGGAGCATTTTGTTCTTGTTTATTATTCTCACTGTCTAATAAAGCACTGTTTTTAAGTGCTCAATGCATATTTGCTGAATTGCCTTGAAACATGGACTATTCTGAAATAATATATATAAAGTAGTGAGTGATAGATACATTTTTCAAAGTATATTGGTCCTGGATGTATTAAAAATAATCTCATCCAGCAGTTTTAAAGTCCTTGTCTGCTAATTCCAACATCTCTCTCTTGTTTGTTTCTGTGGACTGTTTTTTTTTCCCCTTTCTGGGTCATAATGTTTTGCTTGTCTGCAGTTTTTTATTGTGGGCTGGACACTGAGGACTAGTCTGCATTTTGTTTTCTTCTTTTGAAGAGTGTTGAGTTTTGTTCTGGCAGGCAGTTAATTTGCCTCAGATCAGCTCCATTCTTTTGGGGCTTGTTGTTAAGCTTTGTTAGGATGAGTCTAGAATATCCTTAGTCCAAGGCTAGAGTAACTCTCTTTCTAAGAAGGGGGCTTTTCAGGGTCTCAGCAGAATGGCCGAGGTTTTCAGGGAGGTCTCTGCACTCTGCCTGGCCCAACCAATTTTCTCTCCTAGCACCATGCAACTCCTGGAGTCTTCACCTATCTTTCAGCTGGTCAGGAGCCATCTTTTCTAGTCTATATGGATTCCCACCCTGTTCTTTCATGGCTTAGACTTAAGCAAACCCTTGCATTTGTAATTTGGTGGAGATTTCTGGAGCTCCTCCCCTGCAAGATTCCCTCCCCTCTGGTACTCTTCTTCTTAATCCAGCTATCCCAGCAGCCCTAAACTCCAACCCATGCAATAAATGGTGGGAAGTCAGCTACAACATCAACTTAGCCTCTCAATATCAATTCTCCACTCTAACCTGGATTGGCTGTTCCTAATGTCACACGCACACACGCACACACACACACACACAGCAGAAGGGAAAAAAATTTCCACCCACTCTATGGCTTTTCACATACTAATTGTCAAACCTGAATGTCTGTTCCATTTTCTTCTTTCAAAATTCAGGTTAAATTATATCTGCTCCAGAGAGATTCCCTGGATTATTCATCCAAAAATGTAAATAAAATACCTTGTATGATGCCTGGAACTGTAGTGGGAAAAACAGGATTTAGACACAAAAGACTTGGATTTGAATCCAGGTTTTACCATTTTCTCACTCAGAATCTTAATATAAGTATCTGGCTTATAAGTATCTAATATATTTACCTCTTAGGATTTAGAATAGGTAATATGTTTAATTGCAATTTATGATATAAATTTAAAAAACAATGAAATTTGCTCTATAAATATTCATAAGACTTTTTTTCCTATCATGTAAATATTATAAGTAACAAACTATAATTCATGTTCCTTCAGGGGAAGGATCAATTTCTAAGTGCTTTTTTCTTTCTAGAGATACCGGAATGCCTAGTATCTTAGAGTAGATAGCCAATGAATGCAATGGAAAATGTCTAAGATCCTTTTTAAATATTCTAGTCCCATTTTTTGTGTGTCATTCATGGGAAGACTGGAGCAAAGAAAAAGTAAATGTTTTTGAAGCAAGTCTTGTCTCCTGATTTGATCCATCGTCCTGTTACAGAACCTCTTAAAGATGACATTTGGCAAATAACGGGGTTTACTAACTCAGTTTCACCTAACTTTTTTGACTAACAATGGCTTTGCAGCAGTAGCCCTACCTGGCCTGCTCTGTGCGGCCAGCCGCCTCCTACATGTAGTACCCCACCCTTGCCAGCAGCTGTCTTGTTTGCCCTGTAGGTCTCAATGATTTAAGACAAAAGTTATTACCAGGTTCGACAAAAATTTTCTACTAACCTAACTGTAACTGGCATAGCATATACTCTCCTAACTGGGCTGAGGAGTTTTAATAAAATATTAATGCATTTTATTTATTGATTTTGAAACCAAATCCATCGTTTTGTTTCTCTTAAATATATAAATTTCACGGGAACTGGGGTTAGATTCTTGAGTCTGGGGTTCAGTGCATCTGCACTGGCTCAGGCACGGGCCAAACCTTCACATACTTACTGCCTTGTGGAAGGCCCCGGCAAGGCTCTGCTCCCCTACTTCAGGTGTGGCCCCAGCACATCCATGGCCAGGGCTCTGGGCTTGGTGGGCTCAGGGTCATGCAGTCCCGGTAGCTCAGCCCCTAACGGTAACAGACCTCAGACCAGCACACCCTAAGACCACCCCTCTCCCACAGTACAGGGCAGGCTGGGTGGGGAGCAAGCCTGCAACTGTACCTAGGCAGGGCTTACTGGGACCTGCTGGCAGGGTAGACGGAGCTCTCCTCACCCCGCACAGCTGCCGCACAGGACCTCTCCCTCATACAACACTGCGCAAGGCTCTGGGGCCTTGGCCACTGAAGACTCCGGTCACCTGGCTCACCACGGTGATGCGACCCAGTGGGTATGCTGGGGTCAGAACACCTCCCTGCAGGGTCCCTCTCGAACCTTCAGTGGCTGTGTGACCTTGAGGTGAGCCTCAGGTTCCTCACTGGTAACATCCATATCATGTTCCTTCCAACTTCAAAGAGCCAACCTGAGACTAGGTGAGGCCATGCATGTAAAGCACTCGGATAGTACCTGCCACAACTGATGCACCGAACAAGTGATGGCTGCTCTGTTTCCCCCTCCATTAAACATTTAGTTCTATTTCTCCATGGCCCGGCTTGGTGTGCCATTCCTGTAAGCAGTAGCTGCTTTGATCTCACAGGCTGAGGTGAGCATATGAAAACCAAAACCAGGTGAACTTTGGGGAAATGGAAAAAATCATGCGGAACTGTGTGGGTTGCACATCTGTTTTTATAGACATGGGTGTAGACACGATAAGAAATAGATCCAGATGTTAACATCACTTCAGTGAGGCCAGAAATGTACTTTGTCGATTGCAGTCTTTTGGATACCAACAGCAAAAAAAGTGAAAGTCCTTATTCCTTTAGCTGTTTTCATTTGGACAGTGAGGCCTTTTCTTTTTTGGATGTATTGTCCAGAAATTTCTAACTGGTCACTGTGTGAAGTATATAATCTTGGATTTTTTTTTCCAGAAGTGAGTTTGGGTTTGGGTATACTCAGTAATTTCCCTTTTCCTAATTCACTTTGTACCCAAAGGCACTAAATTGGAGGCAGGCAGTTACAATGAGCAAAGTTTGCTTCTGCACCAAGATAGAATACCAGACTGGCTCTTAACAATACATGTGGTAGTAGTCCTTTATTCCTGCCTCAAATCTGGTCCAAATTCTATCATTACTCTGACCTTCAACTTCCTTATTCCAAAATGGCATTAGTAATGCTATGGCCCCCTAAAGAGGCCTGTGTCCTAATTCCCAGAACCTATGACTCCATTGCTTTACACGGCAAATGGGGCTGTGCAGGTGTGGTTAAATTAAGCGATGGGGGGTTATCCTCGATTATCTGGGTGGGCCCAGCATCATCATGAGGGTCCTTATAAGGAGAAGAGGAGATCAGAAAGGAGATGTGATGACAGAAGCAGAGGACAAAGTGAAGCCAGGCCAAGGGAGGCGGGCAGCAGCAAGAAGCCGGAAAAGGCCCTCGAGCCTCCAGAAGGAAGCAGCCCTGCTGACACTTTGGTCTTAGGACTTCTGACTCTCACAGATGTAAGAAAATAAATTTGTTTCTTTAAACAACTGGTTTGTGATCATTTGTTATAGCAGCAAAAGGAAACTAATACAAAAAGCTACCTTGAGGCTTGTAGGAAAGATTAGAGCCAATGTATGTTAAGAGCATAGATGTTCAATAAATAACATTATCACCTTCCCTGTGCATATCTGAGCCTGATAATAGAGCTTCTTGGCCTAACAAGTAGTAGCCATATTTATGGAAGTAATTGTAACATTAAAAAGTTCATAAAAGCTAATCCATGGGCATTATTGAATTTAACCTCACAAGGGAATCAGTGTAAATTAGAATTGCAAAAAATGAATTATAAAATTCAAACTAAAACCTTAAGGAAGTGGATGTGGTTCAAGCAGCTGAGCTCCTACCTACCACATGGGAGGTCCCAGGTTTGATTCCCGGTGCCTCCTAAAGAAGACGAGCAAGACAGCAAGCTGACAGGCCAGGCTGGCGCGATGAGCTGACATGATGGGTTGGTGCAACAGGCTGGTGGAACAAGATGACACAACAAAGAGACACAAGGAGGAAAACACAATGAGAGACCCAATAAAGTACGGAGTGGAGGTGGTGCAAATGATTAGGTGCCTCCCTCCCACATGGGAGGTCCCTGGTTCAGTTCTACTGCCTCCTAAAAAGAAGATAAGCACACAATGACAGACACAGCGAGTGAAAAACAACAGGGTGGGGTCGGGTAGAAATAAAAAAATAAATCTTTAATTAAAAAAAAAAAAGAATGAAAACCCTAGTAAAATTTTTACACAAAAAGGAACTATGGCTTTCAGAGATTGACATTTGCCTAAAATCATAAAGTAAGTAAGTGGTGAAATCTGAAATTGCATGCCAGTGTTCTGAATTCAGGATTTTTTCCCACTCTATTTTGTTGCTATCTTTATATTCTCTGCTGTTCTTGCTTGTAATTAAAGACTGGTATATATATTCCATTTCATTAGCACCTTTTTTTGTTTTTGTTTTTGTTTTTGGTGAAGGTGAAAATTGAAAGAAAAAGACAGTAGCCTCCATGTCCTTTTCTCCTCTCTGCCCCAAACTCCTAACCTAAGAAAGTTCCTTAGTGTTTTTTTTTTTTTTTCTTTTCCTTCCCAGGTTTAGAAATCTTACTACAACTTGAAATTAACCTTCCTTTTTCATGCTACTGCTTCAGTCTTAAGTACCACATAGTGATAGAGCCCAGCATAGCCTGGGTCAGAGAATGGTGGCATCTGTCTGTTGCTTCCTTCTTGCTACATCCATTTGCAGAACAATTCACTAACCTCCTTTAGCTTCAGCCTCCCGGAGCTTCACCCACCCCCTCTGAAAATCGAATGACTTAGCTATGTTACTCTGAAATGTTATTTTCAGAATAACAGCTTCAAATGGCTAGAAAGCTTTTAAAACGTTCTTCTTCCATTTAAATGCACGTTTCAAACCAGGCTTCCAAATGTCCAGTGATTCAAAAACACCTTTAGGTAATATCCTCAAAGTAAATTCCAGCCATTGATTGACAGAATTGAACTCCTAGGGTATTGAAATATACATCTACCCTTTATTGCCACATCTACTCAAGCACTTGATGATGCAGAGTCAAATCTGTTAGAATAGCCCTTTGGACATGTTTGTCTTGTTGGATTCAGGATGTATTCATTTCAGGCTGCCAAGGGTGTAGTTTGCTTCTCTTTAGGGTGCTCAGTGTGAACTGACATCTGTTACATACACTGCCTGACTAACAAAGTCTTTTTATATTTTAAAAGCATGATGTGACCCAGGGCAGCCTAGTGATGAGAAAAAGAAAAAGAAAACAGAAAAAAACAAAAGAAAACAAACACCAAGATTTCACTGCAAAGTAAATTTTTAATGGATGCATGATGCATATACTTTTCATTAGAATTTAGGAATGTGCAGCACAGACACTGTGTTCTGTTAATTCTTAAATTAGGTTTTCCGCCAGAGCCGCCTCAAGCAGGCCTGTCAGGAACCTTGGCGGTGACCTACTGGCTCTGCCTTCTTAACAGGGAAGCTCAGAGGCTCCAGGTCTCTCATGAATTACCCCTGAGGGAGAAAGTGGCTTGTTATGCAGAATAAATTCCACAGCCTGGGAGATTAAAAAAAAAAAAGCTATCACCGCTGTGATGATTTCATTTAGTGTGGCAAATCTGATTTCAGAAACAGCATGGAGTTGTGAAGTCAAAGGTTAAACCTCCACAGACTAAGAATCACTCAACACACGAAAGTGATTGCTCATTGGCTGGGACAGTCGTAAGGCTGGGAAAGCACCAGCATCTCTGCCTTCCCTCCTGAGCGCTGTTGTCTAGACAATACCCCAAAGAGAAAAGACTAGAGAAACCTGGAGACAAGGTTGGTCATCAGAGTCTTAATTGGCAGTGCAAACACTCTTCTATTCTTCTCCATTGTATTACAGATGTGTTCACTTTTCTTCCTCAAGAATGACACTTTGAGGTGATGGAATTATCCATCATGCTGATTAGGGAAACTGAGGATCCAAAACTTTAAGGAACTTGCTTGAGATCACAAAAGCAATAAAGGGAAGAAGCTTAACACTTTGACACCTAATCTTTTGGCCTCTCTGTTACAATACAATAGTTACCATATAAAACTCCATGCAAAAAATAAAGGCCTCTTTATGATCCCCTGCAATGTTTCTGTACTTTCAGAAAAATCAATAAAATATCAGTTTTATCCTTTTAAATGCAGTTTCCTCACAGACATACCACAGGTGGAACCGAAAAATATATACGATATAAAGATAGCATCTAGCCATTGATACAGGATTTCTTTTATATCCAAGATGATTTCCAAACATCAGTTTGAATCCCTGAAGGAAGGGACTTTGCCTCATTTGCATTGCATGCCTGGCATGGCATGGAGCTATTGCTCAATTAATAAGTGTTGATTTGATTATGAACCAATAGGAGAATCACAGATTCTTTTGGAACTATGAGAGTGATAGCAATTTATTTGACCATCAAATACATCAAATATAATATTCAACTTTCCAAGGAAATACCGATTTGGTATAAATGTTAATTTGAGGGGAAAAATAAAAGAATATATTTATACAAATGGAACAATGTTTGTGCCTCAAATCCAAAGGGTTCTCTTACAGCAACTGAGTCTCACTGGTGTGCATTGGTCAGGAGAATAGGCTCCACTGGTCACCCGACCAGCCTTTGCCTGGGAGGCTCAAGGCAGTGAAAGCAATGAAAAAGACCAATGTAGAAGGTCTTATCTAGGGTTTCTCAGAGGTCCAAGCTCGGAGATGGCGTGGACTCTGGGGAGCAACCAGGGAAGCAAACCTAAAACCCAGAATGTAGCCACAAGATCCAGTAACCATTTGGGGTAAGATCATAGATGTCCCCAAATAAAAGCAAAGCTTCAGTCACATAACAGTGTTATCAGCCCATTGACTCCGCCGTCCAAGCACACAGACAGTAATTGCTCTCAGCACTAGCACCTTGCATACAGACAGCCCACGACAGAGGGCAGTGGAGGTGTTGGAGTGATGGCAAAGAATAAACTACTGCCTCTGGCCTCAGTTTTCTAGTGGAGATCAACATGCAAAATGATCAGTTATAATGTGACTTTCTGGATATTTTAATAGGTCAAGAAACAGTGTTATTTATGTCCAGAAGAGGAACAAAGGACTCCGATGGTTCAATTAAAAATAGCTTCTTAACAAGGTGATCTTTGACTTGGGTTTTGAAGGAAGAGTATGATTTTGACAAGAGAGAAACAGAAAAGAAAATAAAGGCCAATCCAAAGAAAAAGAAGAGTGTGAAAATATTAGGGTGATAAGAGGAAACAGCATGTTTGGGATGTATCCTATTTTAGAAGTTAATTATCCTTTTTAAGAATCTCATTAAGAAACAGAGACCTTTCTCCAGAAAAATGCACAAACCAAAATTTAATATATAATTTCAGGGACATTATAGTCTTCTCTTAAATCAGATTTGCCTTTGTATCAGGATAACATTCTAGCTGTTGAATTAACCCTCAGACTCTAGCACTGACTCCCATCAGAAGTGGACTAAATTCCTTCACTTTTTAACATCTCATTTCATCATCCAATGCATTTATGTTTCCTACACAATGACCTTAGATTGAGGTAACACCTCTTAGGCAGTGGTTGACTTTTAAATGCAGTGCAAGATTTCTTTCATTGCATCAGACAATTTTTTGTTTTATTTTATTCCTCTCTGTTCAGTTGGGGAATAATTGTTTGCATTTGTAATATGTGCAAGCACAACATCTGCCTCTAAGTGCCTTTCTGTGTTCACTATTCAATGAAGCAAGGAAGCATTTGAAATGCAAAAACATTTCTCAAAATGTTGTTGCCAGTTAATAATTTTTCATGCTCTAAATGTTGCATCTCTTGCAACCTGAGCCTATTAATCTTGAAAATAACACGAGTTACAAGGTTCTCATTATGTTCCCTTAAACATGGGGTGCAGGGAGAAGGGAATTCTGTCAAGCATTTCTTATTGGAATCTTTCTGGCAAAATATATTTTGAGGTGGATTTTACTTAAGCCCCCAAATAAAGAATTTTATTAAAGCCATATTTTATATCTTAAAAACTTAACATATTATGCCAGTTTTAGGAACAAAGGCAATATTCTGAAAAATCAAGATAAGATTATCAGTCTAGCAGAAAAATATAGTTGGGCTGTAACCACATGAAAAGATATTCAACCTCACCAACAATTGAAAAATATAAAATTAGAAAAGGAAATTCCATTTTTTCACTTTATCAGATTCAAAACGTGGAAAATGAAGGATAATACCTAAAACTTCTTAGAGAGAGTAGACCCAAGAGTATAAATTGATATAAATTTTCTGGTGAGAAATTTGGCAAAGTAGATAAAAAATTTAGGAAAAAGAAATAATACCATACATAGGCTTAGCAATTCTTAGAATTTACCTCAGGAATTGGTAGATACATTTATGAGCTGTTTCTGCAAAGATGTTTGCTGTTAAAATGATTAAGATATTGAAAAATTGGGAATTAACTAAATTTCCTATAGTATAGGATTGGTTGACTAAGTATGTTACATGGATTCCTACAGTAAAAGATCTTGCATTCATCAAATATAATAATGTAGACTTATATTTATTGACATACAAAAGAGTTTAAAATATTAAGTGGGAAAAAGTCTATTGTTAACTTAAAAATCTCTACAAAAATTGAGTATAAGCCTTTTAAAATTATGTTTGTTTATATTTTTCAAGGAAACATTTGAAAACATACACAGCAGAGTGTCAATTGTTGTTATCTCTGGGTGATGGGATGTTTAGGTGACTTTTTCCTGTTTTCTTAGTTGCATTTTCTCAAGGAAAATGTAATGTTTTGTGTAATGAAAAATAGGGGATACATATAAACAAAAGGCTAAGAATTATTCATTTAATAATACCTTATTACATAACCTGGATAGAGATACAACTTAACTGTTAATAGTTTTTAGTTCTTTTTTCTTTACTCATCACTCAATATTCATTTTTACCCTTGTATATAAAAGAAACATTATAATAGATTAAGTGAACTAAATGAGCAGATGTGGATGAAAAGACTGTAATAAATTCCATGTGCAGGAGCTATGGAGCAAATCTACAATGGTATATTGGCCAATTCAAGACTCAATTAACAGAAAATTTGCAATCTGGTCAGAATAAATGTTCAAATAAAATGGTAATATGCATTACATTGCCTCATAACTAAATATGAAATTTCAAAACAGGAGGAGATAGAAGGAATAGTTTTAAATTTCACCTTTTCATCAAGGTCTCAGTGTTGCCAGAGAACAATTTTAATGACAGCATGCAGCTGATATTTCATATGTATATTGAACTTTGCCCCAGCTCTGTCATAAAAGGACATGGTGCCTCTGTGGACCTGGGTCCAATAAGCTAACAGACACCAGGCTTCAATCCATTCACTTATTGTAAGTCATTCGACAAGCATGTATTGACTGCCTCTGATATGCACAGTACTCTTTTAGGCTCTGTAGGAATATTAAAGAAAATTAAGTTACAGTTCTTGTCCTCAAGGGGTTTGCAAATGATTTGGAACTAAGATTTACAAATGAAACAGTTAAGTGGCAGTGAAGAGGAATGTGTTCTCACAATCTGGACCACTAGGACAGGTGCAGAGCAAAAGAGTTCAGAATGGTCTAGGAAGGATGTGGGGAGAATGCATTCTACTGATTGAGCAGTTAGGACCCAAAGCATGCACTGGGTTGAGAGATACAGATTGTAGGAGAAAATGATGTTGCACAAAGGGGAACATGGTCATGTGAGAAGTGTAATTTTTTCTTTTTAAATTATTTTTGGGCTTGGTGTCTTGGAAATGCATGTTTTGTTGGGATCTGAATTTATTGGAGAGAAAACTGGACTTTCTCTTGGACTGCTGAATTGAGAGGCAGGAAAAAGGTATGCAGGGGAGAAAAGAAATGTAAATAGTTGAATTTAAAATGAAATACTTACTGTATGTTTTATTCATTCTTTAAATTTATTTATTGAATGCCTGCCATGTTCCCAGGAATTGCACTATGCACTGGCAATGCAATGGTCAACAAACAGACATAGTTTTCTGCTCCTGTAAAAGTATTATGAACATGGGAGTGACGTCATCAACATGGCGATATAAGACATCCCCTGAAATAGTGTCCCCAGAGAATCAGCAAATAAAAGGACAAATCCCACTTGCTTAGAACTCTGGAGGACAGTAGAGACTGGAAAAGGACTTCACAGATGCTGAATTGAAGAAAAAGAAAAATATCAAGAAGGAAATTTCTGTCCCAGACATGCCAGTCCATTCTCCTCTCCCTCACTCAATCCTACACATCTTGTGAGTCACGTAGAGGAATTGGTCCTGGTCCCTCCTGCTACAGACAGAAACTATAGAGCCACTCACAGCAGTGTGTTAGAACCCCATACATATCCAGGCACAGGGACACAAGTCCAAAGAAACTCAGGGTAGAACACAGGCCTTTAAGTTGTACTGTGTGCTGCATACTAAAGAGCCCCTGGGAGGGGAGGCAAAGAGAGAGAGAGACTGCAGCAGAACTATTGGCAAGAGGTGTGCTCACTCAATCTAGTTTCTGTTGGTTGGACAACCTAAGTGCAAAACAGACTTTTTCTGGAGTGACCCACCTTTCTGGATTGACTCCATCTGGCTCACCAGTGTGGAATAACCTAATGAAAAAGAAACTGGAGGCAAAAAAAGCCTCACAGGAAAAAAGTTGGTGGGTGTTAAACTGAACTGCTATAAGATATGATGGGTTGTAGAACTGAAATGTGTAAGGAAAAGGGGACACTAAGTGAGGGAGAGAATTTAAACAAATAATAAGAGCTGGGGAGAAAATTCTGCACAAAAAACAAACAGAACAGATAAAGATTCCTGGAACAGATAACAGAGGAAAGGAAGCTTTGTCCTGGAGGAGAAACAATTGCCCAAAAAGTGCAATTTTAAAAAATTGTACCGCAAATTCAGGACAAGGATCAGATGAAGAAGAACTGAGAAAATCTGAACAGTTAAACATGGGCTTTTCTAAAGGTTTAGAATAAGTTGGGCCAAGCATCAAAGCAGAGCTTTTACACCTAGCCAATCAACAATAAAACCTTAGACAAGAGAAAAAAACTGACTGTCAGAGTTAACTCATCAAGATAATCAGATGACTAGACAGTACAAAAAATTACAAGCCATACTAAGAAACAGGATGATATGACTCAGTCAAGGTAACAAATTAAAACTCAGAGGAGACAAAACTTGGAACAACTAATGAAAGAAATTCAAATAAATCTCCTAAATCAAGTCAAGGAGATGAAGGAAGATATGGATAAAGAGATAAAGGATATTAAGAAGACAATGTGTGAGCATAAAGAAGAATTGGAAAGTATAAAAGGGAACATAACAGAAATTATGGGGATGAAAGGCACAATAATAGAGATTAAAAAATACACTAGAGGCACACAACAGCAGATTTGAACAGGCAGAAGAATCAGTGAACTAGAATACAGGACAATCAAAATCATACAATAAGAAGAACATATAGAGAAAAGAATAGAAAAATTTGAGCAATGTCTCTGGGATTTGAGTGACAGCATGAAGAGCACAAACATATGTGTCATAGGTGTCCCAGAAGGAGAAGAGAAGGGGAAAAGGTCAGAAAGAAAATTTGATAACACTAATAAAAGGTATTAGTAATAGGGTGGTATGTGGGCAAAAATACACCTACTGTAAACTATGGACTATAGTTAATAGTGCAATTTTTATATTCTTTCATCAATTGTGACAAAGGTACAACACTATTGCAAAGTGTCAAAAATAAGGGGTATATGGGAATGTTATATTTTTATATGATTTTTCTGTAAGCCTCTAATTTTAAACAATGTGATTTTTGTTTTAAATATACATTTTTATTTTTAAAAGATACTTAGATTACATAAATGTTACATAAAAAATATAGGGATTCCCATATGCCCCGCTCCCCATACCTTCCACTTTTCCCACATAAACAACATGCTTCATTAGTGTGGTACATTCATTGCAATTGATAAATGCATTTTGGGGCATTGCTACAGAGCATGGATTATAGTTTACTTTATAGTTTACACTCTCTCCCACACAATTCTGTAGGTTATGGGAAAATACATAACGGCCTATATCTGTCATTGCAATGTCATTCAGGATGATTCCCAAGTCCTGAAAATGCCCCTGTATTATACCTGTTTTTCCTTCTCCTTGCCCTCAGAGCCTCCAGTGGCCATTGCCTCCACATCAATGTTGTAATTTCTTCCATTGCTAGAATCACAATAAATCTATAGTAGAATACCAGTAAGTCCACTCTAGTCCACAGTTCATTCCCCAGTCCTGAGGATTCTGGGATGGTGATGTCTACTCCACCTCTAATTGAGAGGGGGCTCCCATCCCATACAGCTGATGGATGGGACTTTCTTGCTTGCAGTTGTAGGCTTTCTCATTTCCTTGGTATGGTGGTTGTTCATCCTCACCTCCTTTTAGTTGTCCCAGGTGAGACAATGAACTGGGGAGTAGATGTTGAAACTCTGCTAAGGCTCAGGGCCCAGTAGGCACATGGACAGCCCTGTACATCTCTTGGATGTACAACTACCAACTCCAGCACCAACTATAGGTTCAAATAGAAGGGACAGATGAGCCATGTGTAGGGAAGCCATAACTGAGTCCAACTCTGTCACACTCAGGAGCACAAACTCCAAAGTAGGGCCCACTGGCAAGGCACCAAACTCTGGAGCTATCTTCCCTGACCATAGGACCTGGTTGTCTTCAGAGACTTCAGGGACCCCGCTTATTTGGGGTCGTATCCACTTTGGCACTCTGTGAGATCCTGCTGAGAAGTGCATAAGCGTTACCTCTGGAATGACCTCCCGACTCACTTCAAAGTTTCTTAGCCATATAAGCTCATTTGTCTTTACCTTTTCCCCCTTTTATTCAATATATTTTTCCAGTTGCATAAAAAAATGTTTTTAAGTATTACAATCATGGTCCTAATAAAACTTTATTGACAGTATTTTTTACTCTGTATATATATTAGATACAGTTTATTATTAGTACATAGGTTTACTAAAATAAAGAAAATGATAAGAAAAATTAAATTGTCATATTGTAATTTCTTTTAAATGAATCTTTTATAGAAATATTAACCACTATAGATTCTTCACATAAGTCTTCCTTTTAGCCATACACTGTAAAGTCATGGCTTTCAAACTTTATTAAACAGTACCCACAACAAGAGATTTATTTTATGTCTAGTCTTAGTACACACTCACAAACACATACCCACAAATGAGATGAAAATTTCACGAGAAAGTTCTTTATTACTCGTAGCATAACAGGAAGTTTCTATTTTGTTGTATTAGATTCTATTCTTTTGTTTTATTTTTCTTTAAAAAAAGCCTGGTCTTAATTCAGTAAATCAATTTCAGTACCCTCTAAAAAGTTGTAATTCACAGTTGGAAGCACACTGCATTTTGTCAGTCCTGAAGTAACATTTATTTTTTTAAGTTTCATTTATTCTTTTAAGTCAATATCCATTTATTGAGGACCTATTCTGTGCCAGAAACTGAGCTAGAAGCCCTAGAAAATCCCCAGAAAAGTTATATGGCTCTCCGAATACCAAAGGACACAGTAGAATATTTCTACAATAAAAGCACAAAATTAAATTTATCATAACTATAATTAGTACGCTTGATTTTTTATCCATTATATTTACATAATCTATTTTCTCATACTAATATTAATAAGCATTTGTAAGTTTGATCTGAATAAATGATATAATAGTAAATAGTTCATTAATGACTTAATAAGGATTAATAAGATGTTATAAAATTGTAGATGGATTTAAAACATTAAACACTTTATATTGAGGGAGTGAATTTCAATTCATATGTTAGAGAGGAAAAAGTAATAAGTCCTGTAACAATTTTCTTTCCTATTTTAATAACATTTGTTTTTTTAAGATACCTAGTAGACCATAAGCATTGCTTTAATTGGAATAGCAAATGTTATGATTATTTAGTTTGGAAAAATTAGAGCACTGGTTTCCAAACTATTTTGAATGGGCATGCCAATTTGTTAAAACTGTCTGAGTATGCACCAATGTAAGTTTATTTATATGTTATATCCCTGTACTACTGCATTGATGTATAATAGATATATTATAAAATATACTTAAATTGGAAATGAAAGTCAAGATAAAATAAATATAAAGATGATTTAATACTTTCTTTTCTTATTGCAATGAATTGTTTAATGAACCACTTCAAATTTATCTTCTCCATCCCAATTAAGAATGCTGTACTAGAATAGCAGTTTTCAAACATTGTTTTGAGTAGTCATAAAAGATCCATGGACATCCATGAATGGTGAAAAGGTCTGTTATTCCTTCCCTTTTCCTACACAAAGGAAGATTAGAGAAGCTCAGTATTCACCTTGTTTGTAGCTTGAGTGTCCACATAAGATTTTCTGTAAAGAAATGTTTCTACAATTAAAACAAACTTTGAAAATCTGTTAAGACAGGACAATTCCAATTAACATCTGCCAGTGAGAATTTTGAGGAATTTAACCCTCTGACTCTAATGAACAAAGGGGAAAAATAGTCAAGACATTATGAAGAAGAGTAAGGTGGGAGGAATCATCTCCCAGGAAGTAATGCTTAATGTAAATAAATAGTAATTAATAAAATGTAGAATTGGCATAGGGTTAAACATATTGAACGAAGAACACTCTAGAATGCAAATAAATAGGTTTATACTTAATATATAAAGAAGTGAAATTAGAAAGTGTGGGGAAAACTGGACTTTTTAATAAATGGTGTTGGGACAACCGGTTGTACATATGGAAAAGAATAAATTTGTCTTTACTTCACAACATACCTAAAAAATGACTCTAGGAATATTAGAACCCTAACTGCAAAATGATAAATGCAGCATTCTAAGTTAGAGGAAATAGAAGAAAATATATGAACTAACCTTCATTTATAGAAGATTTATTAAACAAGACCTGAAAATATACACCCAAAAGCAAAGTATAAAAGTTTTGATAGCATTAAAAACAAACAAACAAGCAAACAAACAATAAGCAGGCTTCTGTATATCAAATGGTTAAATGAAAAACAAAAGGCAAATACTTCTACTGCATATAACCAACAATGGTTAGAATGCAAAACATATAAAGATTTCTACAAATTAAAAATAAACATTTCAATAAAAATTGGACAAGGATTATGAACAGGTATCATGGGAAAAAATACAAAATGCCAATAAATACACAAAAAGATGCTCAACCTCACTAGTTACTGCCAGGAAAATGCAAATTAAAAGCACAGTGAGATGCCATTTCATAATCCTCAATTTCATAATCATCGTAGTAACACTGATTTGACAGTACAGGTATTGGTTAAAATGTGGCATGTAGGAGCTCTTATACTTTGCCGGTGGAAAGGTAAATTGCTCAACTCCTTTGGGAAGCAATTTGGCAAAATATAATACTCAAGATATTCTTATACATGTATAAGGAGACCTATACCAGAATATTCATTGCATCATTGATTATAAGAGCAAAATGTGCCCATCAACAGAAAATGAATAATTAAATCATGGTATATCAATCAGAGGAATATTATGCAGAAGTTAAAATAAATGAACTGGGAGTACATGCATCGTTGTGGCTAAATCTCACAAAATAACCCTGAGTGAAAATAGCAGTTGTATAAAGATAAGTAAAGTATAACATTTATGTGCTTACTTAAATTATGCTTTATTTTATTTTATACAGTTTATTTTATATGAATACTAACAAAAATATAACAAATGCATGAAATGATAAGTCCAATTTCAGGATAGGTAATAAGTGATTACTTCTTGTGTAGGGAGTCTCTAAGTCCACCCTTAGGCTTAAAGATTTCCTAGAAGGACTCACAGAACTCAGAAATTCTGTTATGCTCACAGTTATGGTTTATTACAAAGAAAGGATACAGATATAAATCAGCAAGAGTTTCCAGGAGAAACCAGGAGCAAGCACCCTGATGAGGTTACATGGATGCACTTAATTCTTCCAGTAACCATGTGTGACAAAACGTGCAGTGTTGCCAACCACAGATGCTTACCCAACCTTTGATGTCTGGGTTTTAATTGGGGTTCAGTCATGTAGACATGCAGCACCTGCGTGATTGATCTCAATTATTCAGACTCCAGCGCCCCAGAACAGAAAGAGGAGTCTAACTAGATCACATGGTTGGCATAAACTATCTGACCAAACTGGTATGGCCTGGCCCAAGACCTCAGGCACACAAAAACACTCTTTTCAGGTAGAATATTCTATCGGCTCAGAGCTCATCTCCCTGGAGCTGACTAAAGTCAGTCCTGGAGACAGACATTTCTTGGCAATGTGCAGGGTTTGAGCAACTTGGCCTGTTGCTCTGGAGAGGGAGGAAGGCAACTAGGATCAGCAACGAATACACAAGGGCTTCAAGGTGAAATGTGATTTCTTGTTTCTAAACCTGGGCATGGTATGTCTATGGGAATCCATTTTATAATTCTCCACTGTTGTTAAAACAGTATTATCCACCAGTGTTTTTCTGAGTAGCAGTAGGTATTCTAAGTGCTTTCCAGATGATAAATCCTTGAACCTTCATGTAGCAGTTTGGTATTGTTTATGAATTCCAAAAATAGATATTTAATTATGTTTGTAAACAGGTCTGTTCCCCTTGGTGGGTGGGGACTCACAGAGAAAATGACAGGGCAGAGGGGTTAGTTTTGATATTGGAGCCCCAGCAAATAAACACACAGAGAAACAGATATGTGAGGAAAGAGAGAAGGCTCCATTAGACACGGCAGAGGCCCCGGGAAGAGAGATGAGCCATTTGCCTGATAGTTTACAGCTGGCCTTGTGGAGAGAGCAGGGCAGCTGAGCCTGGAGAGAAACAAGTGCGGGAGAGAGACAAGACTTATTCCAGCCTACAGCTGATATTGGAAGAAGCTGGGACCATGGAGCCTTAAGAGGAAGAGGAAGCCTGAACCCTCGCAGATGTCGGCAGCCATCTTTCTCCAACAATTGGCAACAGACTTTGGTGAGGGAAGTAACTTACGCTTTATGGCCTGGTAACTGTGAGCTCTACCTCTAATAAATACCCTTTATAAAAGCCAACAGATTTCTGATGTTTTGCATCAGCACCCCTTTGGCTGACTAATATACTTCACAACAACACAATGAGGTAGATGCGATTATCAACCCCACTTTATCAATGAGAAAAGTGAGATACCAAGAGGTGGGGACAGTCAGCCAACACAATGTAATGAGTAAATGGCAGGTGGAGAATGGGGCCGTGTCGTGTGGCTGCAAAGCTCTGCAGCTGTCTGTGGCCCTCCTCCCCTCCAGCCTTTTTGAGTTCCCATGTGCCTTGTGTTTGACTCTATTACTGCATTTGTCACAGCATGGACTGATTGGTGGCAGTCTCCCTCATTAAGCTATGAGCTCCTCGGCATCCTGGGTAATCCTTACTTCCTAGCAAAGTGCCCAGTGCATAGAAGGCATTAGAAACAATTATTGATTAAATTAGTTATGAGGCTATAGAACATCAGTTTCACTGGGAAATATAATTAGTTCTTAAAAAAGAAAGTGTGTATAGAAAGTTTCACTATAGAAACACCAGAAAAAAATCTTTTAAGTTTGATTGTTTTGTTTTTATTTTAACAAAAACACCAAATGACTAATAAGAATGTTTTTGTAAGCTACTCCCGTGTGTTTATTTGAGTATCCATCAGATTATTTTCATGGAAATATATTAGCATTTCAGTGTAGAAGGTGAAGCAGTGATTTAAAAAACCAGAATTTGTGTTTTCATTTCCTTTTTTTCAGCCAAAGGTATTAATATTTAATGACAATATTGTGATACTTCTAATCTTCCATTATACATGCTAAGCATTCACATATCTATATTTGTTTATTTCTGTTTATTTTATGAACACATGCATACATAAACACAAGTGTATCTTTTACAGTGGCAAAGGTGTTTTTACATTCTCTAAGACTGGACCATTCCGTAGAGCCCTGGGGAAAGAAAACACGCACCTTTTACCGCATTAGTTCCTCTTCTAAATTATTGAGTTGGATTGGTGGTAAAAGGAAGATGCATCTTAGAGTCTCTTCAGTGGAGACCTAGTTACATTCTGACTTATCACCTTTCAAGGAGCTGCCTAAAATGGGCTCTGGCTTTTTACAAAAGAGGCTTCTTCCTTATTTCTTAAACTCAATCTCCACAAAAATTTATTGCTTGGAATTTTTGCTTGTTTTTCATTCAGTTTAAACACGTTACCTGCTTATATCCTTCAGCTTGGGGGTTATTTGACTTCCATGGCCAAGGAAATGACCCTTCCTTACATTAAGTCTTGAGGATGGCAATCCAAGTTAAGAAATCCATTTCCAAGCAGATTGGGAGGGACACGTGAATCAAAACAATAAGCTTCTGAGCCTGAACCACTGACTCTTATTTATTTTTTTAAGTTCAACACTATTACAGAAAAGAAAAGCCCAAGCTCTTGGTATCAAAATTAGTATTAGAAAGAATTCATTATAATAAAAGTGCCTTTGAGATTAGGTGCATAGGGTTAGTCCAGTACTGTTTGAAAAGAAAAGCTTGCTTGGCATTCTAACAAGCAGGAAACAACAACAAAACCTCCATGAAGGAAGCAGACCTCGTCTTAGATCAGCCCATCCTAAATGAAAGAAAGAAGGCAATCTGGAAATTGGTAGAAGAGTTGATTTCACTACATGTTTATGTTAATGGGGTATTTGACTTTTGAATGCTTCATAGACCTTGTTATGCTCTGTGCTATTTGAGGGCGGAAAACAGCTGGAACACTGCCAGAAACCTTAATTGGAATCAGCTTAGCAGGGGCTGACAAGGTTTCCTAGTGTTTAGTCTCAAACTTATTATAAAAGTGCAAAATTATGTGCTATTTATTTTCTCTTCCTCTTTGGTTTATGCCTGTAAAGGTAAGACATAGCTGTATTAGGAAATAAACTCATTTTTCCTGTCTGCCCCAGGCCAGTGCTCTGAATGGGGCGACCTGGACATTGTCTCTTCCAATTAGCTAAGGCCTCACTTCAGATGCCACAGAGTATGTCAGGGACAACCTTCTCCCGAGCATTTTGATTATTGGCTAAATGGTCACTCAAATGACCAGCCCATGGTTGAGTGGCTGAGCTGTGGCTAATCTGTCACCAAAATGGTGAATACCAAGGCTACGGAAATATGTTCAAATAGCTCCTGGGGGCTCTTAGGTTTCTCCTAGAAAGGAGAAACTTAAATATTACTACTACCAAAGTAGTAGTAGTAGTCTACTACTTAAATATTACGAGCAGACTCTCGGTTTTATTTCAAGCCTTGAGAGTTAGATGAGTTTTGCACTGTTTTCAACCAGTTTTAAGGAATTAAGTGATTTTTATTTTGATTTCCATTTGGGCATTTCAGCTTCAATTGACCCTAATGTTTCAATCTGTCTATGTTGCTTATTATACTGGTGTCTGTAAATGACAAAAGAATTCCATTCCTTATGAAGTTTAAAGTGCCAGGCAACGTGCTGGGTACCAAGGACAAAAATAAGTGAAGAAAACAGAGTTCTTTTCTTGTTTTTTTTTTTTATGTCATCTTGTGAATCAAGCAAGGAAGGCAGAAGCAGAAGCAGAGGTAAGAATATTTACCAAATTATCAATTTCAGGCAGTATCTACTGACTTCCTCTTACGGTTGTTGTGGATTTAACTTCTTGCAAGTGTCATCTTTTTATTCTTCACTTTCCCAGGGAAGTTATATCAGAGATTTTGGCTAAATCAATATCATTATTTACATTATTTTGATTATGTAAGTATTATTTACTATAATCTAAGTACCACAATGTGATGACACTCAATTTCTCATACAAATTATTGTTTCTTAATATTTGCCTTAATTTTATTAATTTGATTAGTTTTCTGTAAATCCAGAGTTTCGTGGGTTTTTTTTTAAACAAATTCTCCCAATACTTAATTACTTTATTTTCCCTGTCTTAGTTCACTAGAGCTGTTATGACAAATATCATGAATCAACTGATTTAAACAACAGGAGTTTATTGTCTCACAGTTTTGGAGGCTGGAAGTCCAAAATCAAGGTATTGCCAGGCCGTGGTTTCTCCCAACGTCTGTAGTGTCCTGGTAATGGCTTGCCAGCAAACCTGGGTGTTCCTTGGCTTCTAGATGCATCTTTGCCTCTGTCAGATGGCAATCTCTCACGTTCTCTGGCTTCTCCTAACTGACTGTGTTAGGCTTTCCTCTACTTATAAGAACTTGGGCATATTGGATTAAGGCCCACCATGATTCAGTTTGGCCTCATCCAAATAGAATCTTTGAAGGTCCTATTTACAAATGAATATACCCCAACAGGTTGGGGGACTAGAAGAGATCTTCATGGGGGACATGAATCAATTCCCAACATTCTCCAAATACTCAATAAGAGTCTTCTGAGTCAAGGTGGCAGTTTCTACAAAATGCTGGGATTTTGCTTGGGATTCAGTTGAATGTATAGATCATTCTGGAGATATTGGGCATCTTAACAATATGAAATGTCTCAATTCATTAACATAGTATTATCTTTCAAGTTTTAAAAAGTCTTCTGTAATTTCAACAATGTTTTGAAATTTTCAGTGTATAGGTCATGCACATAATTTGTCCGATTTATTCCTAAATATTTAACATTTGTTGATGCTATTGAATATGATATTATTTTTTTCCCTTAATTTAAATTTCTGGTAGTTACTAGTATCTAAAAATATATTTGATGTTAGCATATTGATTTTGTATCTTGTAACATTTCTAAGCTAACATCAATTCTAACAGCATTTTTTAGGTTTTCTTAGGATTTCCTGGAAACACAATCATGTCATCTGCAAGTAAAGAAAGCTTTATATTTTCCTTTAAAATCTTGATTCCTTTTATTTTTTTCCTGCCTTATTTTGCTGGCTAGAATCTCCACTCTAAAGTTGAATGGAATGAGTAGAGTAGACATCTTTGCCTTGTTCCTAATCTTAGGAGGGAATCATTCAGTTTTGCACTGTTAAGATTAATGCTATCTGGGGGACTTTTATAGATTTCCTTTATCAGATTGAGAAAGTTCACGTTTATTCCTAGTTTGCTGAGAGTTTTATCAGGAATAGATGTTGGGATTTTTGTGAAATGTATTTGCTGCATCTATAGAGATAGTCATATGTTTTGCTCTTTTATTTCTTTTTTTAAAAAATATGACATATTCCATTGATTTTTAAAAATTGATTTTACTGAAACATATTCATAAACCATACAGTCCATCTAAAGTGTACAACCAATGGCATTTAGTATAATCACAGGGCTGTGCATTCATCACTGCAATCAATATTACAGCATTTTCATTACTCCAAAAAGAAACCCCCCTACCACTTAGTAGTCACCTCCCAGTCCCTCTATCCTTCCCCTGCCATACATAATTACTAATCTATTTCTGTCTCTATAATTTTTTTATATTTATATTTTGTATAGATGGAGTCTAACAATATGTAGTATTTTGCATCTAGTTTCTTTCACTTAGCATACTTCCTTTTTTACCATTGTTGAAAGAATATTAATATATTGTGATACCCTACAGTCCATAGTTTGCTTTGGCTGTATTTTTACCCAAATATCATCCTATTCTTTAGAATTTGTAACATTAACATACATTAGTTCTGTTTCAGAGAAAAATCTTATATATGCACTATTAATCACATTCATTTTCCACCAGAGGGTTTGCTATGCTATGCAGTCCCATGTTTCATGTTTTAAGCTTTCCTTTGAGTGATATATGTGACCTTAGACTTCTCCTTTCAACCACTATCATACCTAAATATTAGCACTTCTAATTAGTCTAAAACATTTGGTTGTAAATGTACCATCTTTCTATTCATTTTCTATTTGTCCCACCTGTTCTTTGTTCCCTTTTTCCTTGTTTTCCTTTTTCTTCTTTCTTTTGAATTATTTCAATATAGTATGATTTATCTTTTTGTTGATTTATTGATTATAATATTTGTTGCTTAATTTTTTAGAATGTAAGGGTTTATAAAGTATGTGTATATATACACACATATAAAGAGAGGGAGAGAGATTATATAGTCCACCTTAAAGAAGTATCATAACACTTATATATATGTTATGTATAAGAACATTTCAACAGTACAGGTCCATTTTTCCCCTCCTGGATTCTATTCTAACTTTTGTCATATATTTTACATCTACATATGTTAGGAGCAGTTAGTGGACACAGCTCTATCAAGAATCTTGATATGCAAGAGAATATGGGAGAAATGTTCACTAATGGAATTTGCAAGCATATATTTTCATATATGCACATAGATAGCTGAAAGGCCCCAGATCATATACATATTTGTTACATTTCCTTTAACTATTCTTTTTAAATCAAGCAGTTGTTCAAATTGGCCCTTGTGTTAAAATGCAGATTTTCCCTCAATCAATGGAAGCTAACGTAAAGAGGCAAATGTCTTGAAAATTAAGGTTATGCCAAGAAAGATGCTTGTAGGCCAATTATTTAGTTCTTCTCAAGCTTGTATTCTCTAAATATATCCAGAATTTATTTTATGAAGATTTCTAAGACAGTTAGAGGATAGCCAGTGGAGGGTGGTGGGGAGTTGACTGATGACAGCCCTTTTTTCTGTTTTATCAGCAGTGACCCAAAATTTCACCCTCCTACAGGTTTTGGGAGTGGAGTTGCAGTTAAGTCTTCACAATCTCTTTAGAAGACAGTTTAGCAACCCTCAATTATGACAACTTGAGCATGCTGCTTGGGGATTTCACCTCCACCCCAGGTGCTTACTAAAGCATCCCTTCCAACCACACAGAGTCCTCTTTCTGAAAGAGTTCCCAGTAACTGCATTTTCACATCTCCTTACATTTCCTCTGAATTTTAACACCCCTTATAGTTTGCTTTTCTGGATAGTTGACCAACTCCTGACAAAAATATAGTTTTGCTTACAATATCCAATATTATTGGGTTTTGGTTTACTAACTCTTTGTTAAGCACATGCTTCCTTATTCATCTCTTCTCAGTATCACCTCCTCTAAGGTCATATGTTCCAGGATGTTCTATGATAAGATGGTCAGCTGACTGAGCATGATGCATAGTTAGGTGAAAATAAAATGAAAGATACTCTGATTCCAGCCACTATGCTTATAGTAGTTGCGACAAACTAGATGGATGATTAAGCGGCATCAGCAGGACATGGAAAAGCTCTATAGCAAGCATGATGAATTATTCAATTGCCAAGAATCGGTAGTAAATGGGAAAGAAAAGCGCCTCCAAATTATTCTGACCATAGGAATTAAGAGAAGGAAACAAAACTGAGAGCAAAAATAAGATAGACAAGGAAGCCTTTTTTCTGCTTCTGAAAAACTATTTTGTTGTTTTTACCCTTTTAAGAAGCACAAGCTAAAGGTCTCCTTACTAAGATCTTTGCCTGACATTGCCATTAAAGAAATGTATTATAAAAGAGCAAAGAATACCAGCCCTGTAGGTTCGATGAGAATACTGGTCATGGGAAATAGAAATTGGAAAGAAAGCAAAGACTGTTCGTGCTGAATTTATCTTCTCTGGTACAAAGGCTTTTTCCCTCCTTTCCTCCTCAAGCCCATAGGTGGAAGCAATGAAAGTCACTGACATAACTGGGCCAGTTGCTTTTTATTTCAAGTATGCTGCGAGGAATACTTGAAAGCAATCATCTGTGCTCAGTAATTGGCTGATAAAGCTCAATATCCTCAGCAATTACAGTCACTGTTCATTCAGGAACTCCTCCATACATCATTTGAAAGCAGGGCAAAATTGTAAATTATTATAATACTAACCTGTGCAGCGCTAGTAGAACATACTGTTATAGTGTTAGGAACATAGATTTAGAAACCCAAAGGAAATTCTAGTCAGAGAAAACAC